>PVIH01005993.1:31780-116898 GCA_004025045.1 Sigmodon hispidus | reverse complement strand
AGTTCCATGAGGAGCTGAGAAATATGTATATTCCTTTGCCTTTGGGTGGAAGGTTCTGTAGATATCTATGAAATCCATTTGCATCATAACCTCATTTAGACTCCTTATTTCTCTGTTGAGACTCTGTCTGGTTGATCTATCCAGGGTTGAAAGTGGGGTATTGAAGTCTCCCACTATTAGGGTGTAAGAATTGATGTGGTATTCGAGCTTTAGCAGTGTTTCTTGTACATATGTAAGTGCCCCTATATTAGGGGCATAAATATTTAAGATTGAAATCTCCTCTTGACCAATTTTTCCTGTGACGAATAAGTAGTGACCCTCTTGGTCCCTTTTTATTGCTTTTAGCTTAAAGTCTACTTGGTTAGATATTAGGATTGTAACCCCTGCTTGTTTCTTAGGACCATTTGACTGGAAAATCTTTTCCCAGCCCTTTATTCTAAGCCTGTGTCTGTCTGCCCTCTGGCTTTCATCGTTTCCATTGAATAATCAGGCGTTATTCTGATGGGTCTCTCTTTATGTGTGAGTTGGCCCTTTTCTTTTGCAGCTCTTAAAATTTTTTCTTTGTTCTGTATGTTTTGTGGCTTGATTATAATGTGGCGTGCAGACTTTTTTTTGGGATCATATCTATTTGGTGTTCTGTAAGCTTCTTATATCTTTATAGGCATTTCCTTCTTCAGGTTAGGAAAGTTTTCTTCTATGATTTTATTGAAAACTTTATCTGTGCCTTTGAGCTGGTATTCTTCTCCTTCTTCTATACCTATTATTCTCAAATTAGGTCTTTTCATGGTGTCCCAGATTTCCTGAACATTTTGAGTTATAGCTTTTTTAGTTTTACTATTTTCTTTGACTGATATATCTATTTGAGCTACTGAGTCTTCCACTTCAGAGATTCTATCTTCCATCTCTTGAACTCTGTTTGTTATGCTTCTATCTGTAGTTCCAGCCTTTTTCTTCAGGTTTTCTATTTCCATTTTTGCCTCATTTTGCGCCTTTTTTATTGCTTCTATTTCAGCTTTTATTTCAGCTTTTAGTTCCTGGCATGTTTATTTCATAGATTTGTTCATCTCTTCCATTTTTTTGTTTGTATTTTGTTCTATTTCTTTAAGGCTTTTTTCATATCTTCTTTGAGAGCTTCGATGATCATCAAAAAGTAATTTTTGGTGTTGCTTCCTTCTGTTTCCTCTTCATTGCTCAGTTCAGGTCTTGTATTTGTAAGATTGCCACTCTCTTCTGGAGTTACCATGTTGTCCTTTGTAGTATTATGTAATTTTTTGCACTGACATTTGCCCATGGCTTCAGTGGTTCATGATTAGATGGGTCCTGGTCAATTATGGCACACAGGTTTGTGTGCCTCCTGTCACCTTTCTGGTCAGGGTCTGATTCTGTCTTTCAGAGACCCCTGCAGTTGTTGGTTCGCTCAGTTCAAGGTCGTGGTGGGAGCCGTGCAAATTCCCTCAGCAGGAGCTGTGGATGTGGTCAGGGGCAGAGTTTACCTGCCCCTACTCCAGAGTGCGCTGTGATTCTGCAGACAGCACTTGGTCCTGGGAGCGGATCTGAAAGCAATGGGAGCTGAACTCTCCCTCTCAGGCTGGGATATATGCGCTGAGGCCTCTTGCCCACTCCTCACCTCTGGGCGGGGTCTGAATCTGCCCTTCAGAGACCTCTGTAGTTGGTTAGCTCAGTTCGAGGCCATGGCGGGGTTTCCCTCAGCAGGAGCTGTGGATGTGGTCAGGGGCAGAGTTTACCTGCCCCTGCTCCAGAGTGCACTGGGATTCTGCAGACAGCACTCGGTCCCGGGAGTGGAACCGGAAGCGACAGCTCCAAGTTTCATTATTTCCTGCCATGTACTCCTTCTAGGTGAGTTTGCTTCTAATTGTTCTAAGGATTTCTATTTTGCTTTTAGTTCTCTAGTGTGTGATTTCTAGGTTTTTTATATAGGCATCTAGTGCAATGAATTTTCCTCTTAAGACTGCTTTCATTGTGTCCTGCAGGTTTGGGTACATTGTGGATTCATTTTCATTAAATTCTAGGAAGACATTGATTTTTGTCTTAATTTCTTCCTTGATTCAGAGGTGGTTCTGCTAAGTGATGTTTAGTTTATATGAGTTGGTAGGCTTTCTGTGATACTTGATGTTGTTGAACTCTAACTTTAGGCCTTAGTGGTCTGATATGATACAATGAAATATTTCCAAATTTTTGTATATACTCATATTTGCTTTATGTCCAATTATGTGTTCAATTTTAGAGAAAGTTCCAAGTGGTGCTGAGAAATATATATATGTTCCTTTCCATTTGGGTGGAGGCTTCTGTAAATATCTATTATATTTATTTGCATCATAACCTCTGATAGACTCCTTAATTCTCTTTTGAATCTCTTTCCAGTTTACCTATCCAGGGGTGAAAGTGGGGTATTGCAATCTCCCACTATTGGGGTGTGAGAACTGATGTGGGATTTGAGCTTTAGTAGTGTTTCTTTTACATAGGTAGGTGTCCTTATATTACTGGCAAAAATATTCAGAATTGAAATCTTCTCTTGACCAGTTTTTCCTGCAATAAATAAGTAATGTCCATCTTGGTCCCTTTTAATTGCTTTTAGCTTAAAGTCTACTTTGTAAGATATTAGGTTGGAAACCCCAGCTTTTTTCTTAAAGCTATTTGATTGTAAAATCTTTTTCCAATCCTTTACTCTGAACTTGTGTCTGTCTTTATAGGTGAGGTGTGTTCCTTATATGAAACAGAAGGATGGCTTCTATTTTGTATCCATTTTGTTAGTGTGTGTCTTTTTATAGGTGAGTTGAGTCCATTGATATTAAAGGATATTAGTGATCACTGATTGATGTTTCCTGCTATTTTTGGTAGTAGCTATGTCTTTCCTTTCTCTTAGCATTTCTTCTGTGGGATTATTGATTATTTATGTTTTCCTGGGTGTATTTGGGATGTTTAGGTTGGAGTTTTCCCTCTAATGCTTTCTGGAGTGCTGGATGAGTAGATAGGTATTGTTTTAGTATGACTTTGTCATGAAATATCTTGTTTACTCCATCTATGGTGATTGATATTTTTGCTGGGCATAGTATTCTAGGTTGGCAGCCATTCTCTTTTAGTGTCTGTATAACTTCTGACCAAGCTCTACTTTCTTTCATCATTTTCATTGCATTGTCAGGTATTTTTCCAATGGTTCTGCCTTTATATGTAAGTTGGCCCTTTTCTTTCTCAGCCCTTAAAATTTTTTTCTTTGGTCTGTAAGTTGTGTGACTTGATTATTATGTGATGAACAGTCTTTTTTTGGGTCATATCTAATTTGTGTTCTGTAAGCTTCTTGTATTTTTATAGGCATTTCCTTCTTTCAGTTAGGAAAGTTTTCTTCTCTAATTTTATTGAATACATTATTTGTGCCTTTGAGCTGGTATTCTTCTTCTTCTTCTTCTTCTTCTTCTATTCCTGTTATTCTCGCGTTAGTTCTTTTCATGGTGTCCCAGATTTCCTGAATATTTTGTGTTACGGCTTTTTTTCTTTTAGTATTTTCTTTGACTGATGTATCTGTTTCTGCTACTGAGTCTTCCACTCCAGACATACTCTATTTCACCTTTTGTATTCTGTTGCTTGTGCTTGTATCTGTAGTTCCAGCTCTTTTCTTCAGATTTTCAATTTTCATCATTGCATCATTTTGTGCCTTTTTTATTGCTTCTATTTCAGTTTTTAGTTCGTAGAACATTTCTTTCATTTTTTTATTTACCTTTTCTTTGTTTTCTTTCAAGGACATGTTCATCTCTTCCAAGTTTTTGTTTGAATTTTCTTCTGTTTCCTTAAGGGAATTTTTATATCTTCTTTGAAGGCTTCAATAATCTTTATAAAGGTGTTTTTGGTGTTGTTTCCTCCTGTTTTCTCTTCATTCCTCTGTTCAGGGGTTATAGTTGTAGAGCCAGCATACTGTTATATGTATTTTTGCACTGGCATCTGCCCATGGCTTCATTGGTTCATAATTAGGCAGCTCCTAGTTAGTTGTGCAAGAGGACTTGTGCGTCTCCTGTCTCCTCTGAGCAAGAGGTCTGCTCATTCTCTTCTCTGCTCTGGACAAGTATCTGAATTTCAAATCCTCAATCCTTCTCTGATGATGCAGTTCTTCCTGGCTGTGGGGGCATGACTGTGCAAGTTCCCCTCTTTTAGGTGTGGCTAGGGAAGTCCCTCACCGCCAAACCCTAGCTATTGTCCACTATGGTGAGCTGAGATCAGAGTCTAGTGATTGACCCTGGCCCTAGAGAGCAGCTCCCTGGAAGTATGGTGGTCCAGTAGCTGGAATCTGCTCACCTTTGGGCCAGGTTTGAATTTCAATGTCCTTAATCCATCTCTGGTGATGCAGTTGGAGGTGGGGCTGTGCAAGGTTCCCACTTTTAGATGATGTTGGAAGAGTCCTTCACTGTTAAACTCCAGCTCTTGTGTGCTAGGGAAACCTAAGATCAGAGTCTAGGGATTGACTCTGGACCCAGAGAGCAACTCCCAAGAAGGGTGGCCCTACCCCTTGGTTTTAAAATAACTACTTTATGTCCAGACTGAATCACAGGTATTTCTATGTCTAAATTGTAGTCAAAACTAGTAAGAGAGAGAGTAAGAGTGAATATACTGAATCTACATTCTTTAAAACTATTTTTCAGATATATCACATGGGGCCAATTGGTCACACTTAGCTTCAGAACAATACACAGAGAATAGTGTTACTAGCTCGGTACATTGTTGCTCTTCCACCCTGAGAAAAATGGTAATGAATGTGGAATAGATGTCTAACATATTGCTAATTGAAGAACTATAGATATGGGGGAAAGGTAAGAATATTGTTACTTATAGTTGAGACTTTAATTTTGCTATATCATATCAAGCCTTGTATTTTATTTTTGTTACATGTGAGAAACTTATGCATAATCTATGAGCTTCACTTGTGTCACATTATCATTTGTGTCCTTATGGAGACCATTTCAAAAAGTGCTTGGGAGATGAAGAAAAAAACTTTGCCAACATGTAAAGAAATGCTGAATGTTGTGGGATTATGTTGTATTGTAAATAATTGTCCCTCCTACTGGTTTAATAAAAAGCTGATTAGCCAGAAGACAGACAGGAAGTGTGGGTGGGGCTACTAGACAGAAAGCTCTAGGAACTTCTCAGAGCAGAAGACAGATGCCAGAAAGACATGCCACAGAAATGCCAGGAGATGCAGAGGAAAGAAGTTGAAATGCTTCTGAAAAAAGGTACTGAGCCACATGGCTTAACAGGATAAGAATCATGGATTGAGTTAAGATGAAAAATTAACAAGTTATATGCCTAGGCCCCAGGTCCATCAGGCTAGACTGGAAAGTCCAGGCCAGAAACCACATACAACAGCTGAATTTTTCTATTAAGAGACTCAGGAAGTAGACAACTATCTATTTGAAAAATGTTCTTTGTAGCATTATAGATCCACTGTACTTATCTCAGCAGTAGGCAGTTTTAGCATATGCATCAACCAGGCAAAACTCTTCAAATGTAGCATGTAGGTTTTTAAATGGTAGCCATAGTTTAAAGGATGTACTATAGGAATTCACTAAAGCAAGATTAATCTAAGAAGCAGCAGCACTGAATAAAGCATAGTACTGCTGTGCTGGGAGCGGGTCATCCTGAGTGACTAAGCAGGGATGAACAAGAAGAAACAAATAGTGCCTATATTTTATGGGAATAATGGAAGATGGAGGGCTTCCTCCTCTGAAAACCATATCTTCTTCCCTCATTTCCTGAATGCTCTCACTAATGGCAGGAAAGAGAATACCTGACAGCCCTGCTGCCTGCCTACTGAGCAAATCCAAAATGATTAATTTTCACTTGCAGAAGACTGAATTATCTCTGCCCCCCCACATGCTAGCACTCATAGTCCAGTGATTTCTTATTTCCTTCAACTTCATTTCAGCATGAGTATAGATGTGTTTCTGGGCTAAAAATATGGGATCATTAAATGACTATGTCTCTTGGAAATTAGTGTGTTTGCCTGAAGAGGGCATTCATAACATATTATTAATAGTAGCAGCAGTTAACAAATGTTGAATGCTTACTTTGTATTGCACTTACATGTGATTTTTGTTTCTTTCCTTTTGCTTTGTTTTGACGCAAATTGGGTTGCTAATCATGATCTTCTGTCTTTCAGGACATTTGCATGCAAAAAGGTGTTGAAGATTTTTATTAATATTTTTGAGTAAGAGACTCAGGATGTAAACTATTCTCTATTTAAAGAATGCTCTTTGGAGCCCTAAGGATATATACAATCAGTTTTTATGTCAGTAGTAGGCAGTTTTAGCATATGCATCTAGCAACCAAGACTTTATCAAATGTAGCAGAACTGGCATTATACACATGCATAACCATATGTATGATTTTACAGATGGCAGAGTACAGGTTGAAAGAGTTTTTATTTCTCACCCAATGTTCTGTTACTTTGCAGTTCTGATTAAAATGAAGTTTTGCCTGTTGGTGAAATCTTTTACTTCTGTAGTACACAATGAACACATGGACCATTTCTTATATGCTTGTCACTGTGCTAATTGTGTAAATGCAGTTTATGACTGTAAAAGGATGGGTATGCAATAGTCAGAAATTTGTGTAGGAGGCTGTGATTAAAACTGAAGTAGCAGTCTTACCAGAAGGATAGGGAACCATAAAGAAATTGAGGCTTACTTGATGTCCTCTTGGAATTGTTTCAGAAATCCTTCAAGTCATCCCTTTCTTATGTTAAGTGGTTGTGTGACACTAAGTCATTGTTTCTTTGAGCCTCTGATTCTCCATCTACAAAGTAAGAGTAACTACCTAACTGAATGGTGGTGAGGACTAAAAGGGTCTATTACTTTGATCATTCTCTTATTCTATCTGGGGGATGAAATGAGGATTTTATTTTTTTTACTAATTCCTCCTTCTTAACTTACAATCTCCTCCTTGAGGCCCTCACATGTCTTTTGGTGTCTCTGCATGTATGACACTGGATATGTTTATGTGGTCTTGGATGTGTATGTGTTTTACTTATGTGTGAATTCTATGCAAGTGTGTGAGTGTGCAAGTACATGTGCATACATGGGAAGTCAGAGGATGATATTGACTTTCCTTCTCTATTGATTCTCACTTTATTACTTTGAGTCAAAGTCTCTCATTGAATCAGAAGCTCACATTTGGCTAGACTGGCAGGTCAGAAAGCTGATGGAATCTGCCTATTTCTGCCCTCACAATACTGTGGTTATAAGTACAAGCATCCATACCAGGCTTTACACATAGATGCTGTAAATATTTTTATTTTTACATAGAAAGTGTTCTAAATCACTACACTGTCTCCCCAGAGCAACTACACATGAAAGCATTTCTTTCTGATAAACAGTTTATGTCTAGAAGTCTTTGCCTAACCTTCAGAGAGAAGCTGGAACAAGCTGCTGCCAGGACAGAAGACTTTACACATGTTTGGCACCCTGAGGTCTAGAGAGTAAGTTGCTGATAAAGACTGAAATTCTTCTGTAACTTGCATCTAAACTTATCTATTTAATGGGGGAAGTTTAGTATTGAGTATATTATTAATTTGGTCTGCTTATAGTTACTGAATTTCTGCTACATTATTGAGAGCTGTTCTGAGGATTGTGACAATAGTAATAGTGGTGATAAATAAAGAATCCATTCAGGATTTTTAAGGAGCTGAGGAAATCTTGCACTCAAGCCTTCTCACACATTTTTCCAGAAATTTATCCCATCTCTCCCTTCATTTTTCCCAATGAATTGCTAGCAGTGCATTGGCAGAGTCCTGTTCATTCCTATAAATGTATTTCCTACTGTATATAGACTCCCTATAGTCTTCTTATCTGCATATTTCTGCCTCATCTTTATTTGCTACACCACAAAAGAAATTCTTATAAGTTTCCTCACTTGTGTTATCCATTCACTATAGCATTTGTCATGGTATGTTAGATTTTTCAGACTTTATAATTTAAAGACAAACCCAAGTTGTACCTGCCTCAATTTGTAGAGAAAATAACAACTTAATATATTTTATAACCTAATGAAGAGAAAATTATTTTGAAAATATTAAATATCAGTATAAAATATTTTGGAAATAATTCATATTAATTAATTATATTATATTAATATGCCATATTAATATTAATCAAATTAATAGTTGACAGAAAAGGAACTAAAGAAGCTCAAATCCTTAAGTATATTAAAGTATGAAGTAGTTATTTAAAAACCATATCTAAAAAAAATGTTGAGTTCACCCAGATGCTTCAACACCAATATCTATAAATAAGGAAAAGATAACATTTATACTCAATTTCTACAATCAATATAAAAATAAAATATTGTTTTGTATCTCATAAATTAAGCATGTTGCATTCTAAATTTAAATGGAAAAGTTGAAATTACAATTAAAAAATAAAAGATTTATATTACCTTGATGCAACATTTTTTGGGGGAAGAATATGCATGCCAACCACACAGGAAAACATTAAAAAATTAAACTGCTAGTCTTCAAAAGCCATGACAATAAAAGAATATCTATGAACTGATGGGTATATTGATGTGTTTGATTGTAGTGGTTCTTTTTCACTTTCAATGTATGTAGCAAACATCATGCTACTTAGACATTTTAAATATGTAAATGATTGAAAATAAAAATTAAGCCAATAACTGGATAATTATTCATTGGCTGACTATATCCAAATCATATAACTTCTGCAACTCAGTTAAAAGATGGCAATAAAATCCAACTTAAAATGTAAGAAATCTTAGCCATATGAGATAGTATAAGTTTGAACTCTCAGTACTGAGAAGGGAGAGGCAGGAAGATTTAGGAAGGTTTGAGGTCAACCTAAATTACCTTAAAAAATGCTGGAGAAATTTTAACTTCATAGCAGAAGGCATATAAATGACTGAAAAGCAACTGCAAAGCAAAATACAAGTAAAAATATAAGATATAAACACTGATAAAACAGCTAAAACTGAAAGTAAAAAAAATAAAGAAAAGTAAAATAAAACCATTATCAAATTACTGGCATCTATAGAACAAAAGACAAACAAAAATAAGTTTGTAAAATGTGGACATACACAAAACAAAGTTACAAAAAGGGCAATGGTATAACCTACAAGGCAAGTATACAGAATATCTTAGTAAAATTTGTTTAATTTTTTGATAGATTTAAAATATCTTTATAATAACACATTAAAAATAATTTCACAGTGCTGAACAAATCAGATAAAATAGCAACTGAATTATTCCCACATTGTGAAGTTGTGGAATTGGTATAGCTATACAAGTATAACTATTGGTAGTTTTCTGAGCTGGAAAGCAAGTAATGTTCATTAGCAAAAAGACAAAAGAGAACTTCTATGGTTATGGAAATGTTCTATGGTATATCTATTGTAAGGTGTATTCTCATACATCCACAAACACACATACACACACACACATATGCAAAGAGAGAGAATTTCTAACTATTGTTGACTTGAAATGAGTACATCCATTTACAGCATTTAAATTTCATCACCATCAATTTGATTGCATGTTCTTTCTAATTCTGCACATCCAAGTGTTCTTGCTATTAGTCATATCCAGGGGGAAGTGGGAGAGGACATATAACCAATGCCTGCTCATGTATGCCCACACAGTCAACAGAAGTCTATATTTCCTCATTATCCCACTGGTAACATTTTCTATAATCACCCTGAACTGTTAATCAGAGGTCCCATATGCTTAAGATATTCAAATCGTACCCTCTCTGAGAAGTGGATGAGGGGTAGGGTGGGGAGAAGCTGTGGCCAGTAGGAGGAGGGGAGGGAAGGGGAACTGTGGTTGGTATGTAAAATATATATATATATATATATATAAACATTTAAATAAAAAATAAAACTTAAAAAAAAAAGACTCAAAGACATTCCAAATTGCTTTTTTCTCTTCTCTTCCATATGAGAAAAAACTTGCTGGTATGTAAACAATGTCCAGACTTTCTGGATGACATCTCCTGAGTGAAGGATTTGAGCATGTAGCACCCTCCATTATGGATGGAACATTGAAAACTGCCATAGCGCAAATTCACACTGGATTCTGCTATGGGCTTGGAGTCAATGTCCTTCAGTGTACCCGGGCATCAAGACTTAAAGAAACAAGTCAATCCTGGACAAATTCCAAGTTGGAATGGCATTTTGAATTTATTCAAGGACCTAGAAAAAAAATTATTGTTCTTTCCCTATTTAGCTGCTTCCTTGATGCTGCAGGTTTTTATTTTTCAACCTTGGTTTACAAAAGACCAAAAGCCACTCTATGACTCCTTGGATCCCACTCCCCCTAGAGGAACACCTAACTCAGTCTTGATGTTGTGGGGAGAAAACTGGATTTGCCAGGAGTGGAGGCTGAACTAAGCAATATTGGGACCTTGGGACCTTAGGACCGCCTGCCAATGGTGGGGATGGGGATATGTGGAGAAGAGAGAATGACTTGATGTGCTTGGGGGGGAAGGGACCTTGAATAAGGATACACAAGTGTAGAAAATGTGACTTCTTTATTCATAATAATAAAAAATAAATAAACAACATAAATGTCATCCATCATATAAACAAACTGAAGAACAAAACCACATGATCATATCCTTAGACACTGAAAATACCTTTGATAAAATCCAACACTCCTTTATTATAAAACTTCTGGAGAGATCAGGAATAAAGAGAAAATATCTAAATATAATGAAGACAATTTACAAGAAGCAGACAGCCAACATCAAGCTTAATGGAGAAATACTCAGAGCAATTCCATTATAATCAGAAAATGGACAAGGCTGCCCTACTTCACTTATCTATTTAAAATAGTTCTCAAAGTTTTAGCTAAAGCAATAAAGTAAGAAAACAAGATTAAGGGGATGCAATTTGGAAAAGAAGAAGTGAAAATATCTTTATTTGCAGATGAAATAATTGTATACATGAGTGATCCAGAAAACTCTATCAGGGAACTTCTGAGCTGATAAACTCCTTCACTAGTTTACAGTTTACAATTAGCAGAATACAAGATTAACTCAAAGAAATCAGTAACCCTCCTATACAATAAAGAAAAAAAGGGCTGAAAAAAAATAAGGGAAATATCAGCCTTTATAAAGCTGCAAATAGTGTTAAATACCTTGGAGTAACAATAGTCAAAGAAGTTACAAACCTGTTTGACAAAAACTTTAAAACACTGAAGAAAGAAATTGAAGAGAGAATTAGGCAATTCTGGCTTTCCTGTTTTTCCAGATGAAATTGAATATTGTTCTTTCAAGGTCCAAAAAATATTGTGCTGAGATTTTGATGGGCAGTGCATTGAATCTGTAGATTGCTTTTGGTAGAATTGCCATTTTTACTATGTTGATCCTACCTATCCAGGAACATGGAAAAGCTTTCAATTTTCTCATATTCTCTTCAATTTCTTTCTTCAGTGATTTAAAATTTTTGTCAAATAGATCTGTTACTTCTTTGGTTATAGTTACTCCAAGGTATTTAATACTATTTGCAGCTATTATAAATTGTAAAGTTTCCATTATTTCTTTTTTCTGCCCTTTTATCTGTAGTGTATAGAAGGGTTACTGATTTCTTTGAGTAAATCTTGTATCTTGCTATATTGCTGAAGGTGTTTACCAGCTGCAGAAGTTCCTTGGAAGAATTTTGTGGGTCAATTATGTATACAACTACATCATCTGCAAATAGAGATAGTTTCACTTCTTTTCCAATTTATATCCCCTTAATCTCCTTTCATTCTCTTATTGCTTTAGATAAGACTTTGAGAACTATATTGAATAGATAAGGGGAGAAAAGACTTCCTAGTCTAGTTCCTGATTTTAGTGGGATTGCTTTGAGTATTTCTCCTTTAAGTTTGATGCTGGCTGTCAGCTTTTTGTAAATCGCCTGTATTAAAGAACCTCAGGAGGCATCACCATCCCTGACTTCAAGCTATACTATAGATGTACAGTAATGAAAACAGCCTGGTCCTGGCATAAAAACAGACTTGTGGATCAATGGAATAGAATAGAGGATCCAGAAATTAACCCAAAAACCTATGAACACCTGATTTTTGACAAAGATGCTCAAAATATTCAATGGAAAAAAGATAGTATATTTAACAAATGGTGTTGGCATAGCTGGATGGAAGTGTGTAGAAAAATGCAAATAGATCCAAGCCTGTCACCCTGCACAAAACTCAAATCCAAGTGGATCAAAGACATAAACCTAGCCACTTTAAACTTGATAGAAAAGAAAGTGGGAAATACACTTCTATGAATTGGCACAGGTGACCACTTTCTAAATAAAACACGAATGGCCCAGACACTAAAATCAACAATCATTAAGTGAGATCTCCTGAAGCTGAGAAGCTTCTGTGAAGCCAAGGATACTGTCAATAGGACAAAACGACAGCCTACAGAATGAGAAAAGACTTTCACCAACCCTACAAGTAACAGAGAACTGATCTCTAAAATATATGAAGAACTCAAGAATCTAGAGCCCAAAACCTTGAATAACCCAATCAAAAAATCAGGTTTCGATCTAAAAAGGGAATTCTCAGCAGAAGAATTACAAATGGCTGAAAGGCACCTGAAGAAGTGCTCATCATCTTTAGCCATCAGAGAAATGCAAATCAAAACAACTTTCAGATACTACCAGACACCTGTTAGATTGGCTAAGATGAAAGACACAGATGACAGCCTATGCTGGAGAGGATGCAGAGCAAGGGGATCACTCTTCTATTGTTGGTGGGAGTGTTAGCTTGTTCAGCCACTTTGTAATGCAGTATGGTGGTTTCTCAGAAAATTGAGAATCAATTTCCCCAAGGACTCAGCCATACTACTTCTGGGTATATTCCCTGAAGATGCACAGTCACACTCCAATGGCATTTGCTGAACTATGTTCATAGCAGCGTTGTTTGTAATGGTAAGAAACTGTTTCTAAACTAGATTCCCCTCAGCTTAAGAATGCATTAACAAACTGGTAAATCTACACAATGGAGTACTGCTCGGCAGTTAGAAAAAAATGATATCATAAATTTTGCAGTCAAATGGATGGATTTGGAGAATATCCTCCTGAGAGAGGAATCACAATCCCAGAAAGATTAGCAGGGGATGTACTCACTCATTAATGGACTCTAAACAAAAAAGCAAAAAAAAAAAAAAAAAAAAAAATCAAAGCATGTCCAAGCTGCAAACCACAACCACTGAACAGCTTGGTTTCAGAAACACCTTGGACTGACTCCTTGAATCCCACTCCCCCTAGAGGAACACCTGACTCAGTCTTGATGGTGGGGGAGAAAACTGGATTTACCAGGAGTGGAGGCTGAACTAAGCAGTATGGGGACTGTGGGACCTTGGAACCGCCTGCCCATGGGGGCATGGGGATATGTGGAGAAGAGAGAATGACCTGATGTGTTGGGAGGAGGAAAGGACCTTGAATAAGGATATACAAGTGTAGAATATGTGACTTCTTTATTCATAATAATAAACAGGAAGAAAAAAAAGAAAATTAGGCAGCACTATCAAAAGCAATCTACAGATTTAACGCAATCTCCATCAAAATCCCAACACAATTTTTTACTTACCTTTAAAGAACAATACTCAATTTCATTTGATATAACAGGAAAGCCAGGATTGCCAAAACGATTTTATTCAACAAATAACCTCAGAAGGCATCACCATCCCTGAATTCAAGTTATATTATTGAGCTACAGTAATAGAAACAGCCTGGTAATGGCATAAAAACAGACTTGTGGATCAATGGAATCAAAATCAAGATCCCGACAGTAACCCAAAAAAACCTATGAATGCCTGAACTTTGACAAACAGACCCAAAATATTCAATGGAAAAAAGATAATAACTTTAACAAGTGCTGTTGTCATAACTGGATGGCAGTGTGTAGAAAAATGCAAATGGACCCAAGCCTATCACCCTGCACAAAACTCAAATCCAAGTGGATCAAAGACCTCAACATAAACCCAGCCATACTGAACTTGGTAAAAAAGAATGTGATAAATACCTTCCAAGGCATTGACACAGGTGATCACTTCCTAAATATAACACCAGTAGCACAGACACTAAGAACAACATTCAATAAGTGAAACCTCCTGAAACTGAAACGTTTTTGTAAAGCCAAGGACACAGTCAATAAAATGATAGCCTATCAAATGGAAAAAGATTTTCACCAACCTTACAAGTGACAGAGGATTGATCTATAAAATACATAGAGCACTCAAGAGACTAGAGTCCAAAACCTCGAATAACCCAATCAAAAAATGGGGTTTGGAACTGAAAAGGGAATTCTCAGCATAAGAATTACAAATGATTGAAAGGCACTTGTGAAACTGCTGAACATCTTTAGCCATCAGAGGATGCAAATCAAAGCAACTTTGAGATACCAGCTTGTTCCTGGTAATTTCTAAAGACTGCTGTGTTTCCTAAGCCTGCCTTCAATGCATTCTTCACCCAGCCAAATCTCATCCAGGTTAAGATTGAAGGCATGAGCTACTCTATTTGGTTAGCTTTGAACCCACAGAAACACAGAAAGATCTCTGTCTGGAGATATGGGATTAAAGGTGTAGGTCACCACTCCTGGCTTTCCCTGTGCTGGAATTAAAGGTGTGTACCATCACTGCCTAGCTGTTTAGCTTGTACTTACAGAGATCCTCTGTAGGGATCCATGCTAGGGAAAAGTGTGAGTTACCACTGCTTTGTTATCCCTTGGACTCCCAGAGATCCAGAATGATCTTTCAAGTGATGGGATTAATAGAGAGTGCTGCTTCTGCCTATTTTGACTGTGGGTTGATCTCTTGATATTTCAGGTTTATTAAATATATAACATCACTACAGGTACTAATATTTTTTTTTTACAAATTTCTCTATCTCATTTTAATTATGACTTATGGAAGGGCAGATTCAAGACTTTTGCAAATAACTGATGAAATGTTTTCTCTTAGGAGAAAGCTTTGAGCCTCAAATCTCTCTGATGGGAGTTTTGAAGGTGGCTTACTGTGTCCCCATCAGCTGACATTTCCTAAATACATCAGACTCCAATACCTTTTCTTCAAACACCTTTCTAATATGTATGCAAATGATTGCTTGCAGAAGAAACAAATCAATGTAAATTTTTAAATAGGCCAAGCAATTGCTCACTCAATTGTGACCAAAAATGCTTTTCATAGTGCTAAATACTGAGGAATAAGAATTTCCATTTCTCCTTTGTTAAGTTTTAAAATGCTCGATTGGAGAGATGACTTAAATGGTTAAAATCATTTGTTGCTTATTTCTGAGAACCAGGATTTGCTTCCCAGCACCCACACTATAGTTATAGAGAATTGAATACCCTCTTCTGTGATCATTGCATGTACATGGTGCACATACATTCAGGCCAAACTTATACACATAAAATTTAAAATAATTTTTAAGCTATAGAATAGAGATAGCAGTAGTACCAGGATGGTCTGCCTGTGAGAACTTCAAGTCACTAACTCCTATTGCCCCTGTTGTTCACTGTAAACCAAGTGGAGTAGACCATGAACCCCAACACCTTCACATCTTTCATATCCTTGTCATGTTACACTCATTCATTCCCAGTTTAAAATTTTCTCAAGTTTTATAATCATTCCTCTCTTAAAACAAGAGAATTATACTAGTTAGATATTTTACACTTTCACTTTGAAATAAAACATTTACCTAAAATTTATTGGATCGTCCCTTTATGTACAGTCTTTCCTCCCATAAAATGTTCTTCATACTCTATTCCTTATTGGTAGAATTCAAGTAGTCAGTATATCTAGAAATGAGCTAAGGCTAGACTATAGGAATATTCTGGGAGTTAGATAAAAGCAAACATTCCTCAGGAACTGGTGAAATTTATTCTCTTCTGCCAAATAGAGTCATTTCCCTTTTCTCTGTCAGAAGAGACTGTGATGGTGCTTATTAGCATTTCAAAGCCCATGCTGGCCTCTAGGCTCCCACAGTATCATCAGTACCAATCATTTCAAAGTCTGCATTAGCATCCAGGTGCTTCTCTTTCCTCAGATACTTGTCTTCCTTATAATACACATAATTTATCTACCTCACACTTTTTCTCTCTTTGTCTCCTTCCCTCACTTTCTCACTTCATCTTTCCAGCTCTTCTTCCTCTCCATCTTTTGCTATCCTCTCTCTCAATATGCTCTATTTACTATCTCCTGTTACATTCCTAATTCCACATATCTTCCTCTGCTTCCTTAGCTCTGGTCAGGTCCAGTCTGCTTTCTTTTCTCTTTTTTCTGGATTCTTCAAGAGCCCTCTGGATATTTTCTCTTATTCACAATTAAAAAATTTTTTCTTAAGTAATGGAGTGATAATGTTGGCCGTCTTTCTACTGTGCTCCCTTACATCTACACATCTACTTGAAAACCTCATTACTATCCCTGCCACCTCTGAATGACCTTCTATTATCATCTTAGAAAGTGATTCTTTCTTTCCATATCTCCACATGGACACCTATGTTGCAGCACATGTTACTTGGTAATTATGTATTTAGCACCTTCTTTTATTCTGTGCTTAGCATTGACTGCAGAGCATTATACATGCAGGGCTGGTACTTTACTACCAAAGTGTACTCTAGCCCAGAGAGATAATTAGAGTCTTTTATGTACAGATAAATATTTGATTCAGAAAATTGTGCCCTATGCTTTTTTTGGATATTTTTTCATCATTAAACCAAATGGCTCTTGGTTCACACTCTCTTTTACTGCTGTATTACATTTCTGCTAAGAGTAGTGAAGAGACACCACAAGACAATGTTGAATGAATACACCACTGTGATCACATTCTACTAATTACAAAATTCAAGGGCATTCTATCAAGTCAAGATCTAGCAAAACACAATTAAGATAGTCAATTTCATTTTTTACTATAAAAGTATTGTAAAATTATATATAAACCACACTATAGTGACCTTGGCTTCATGATTGTATAATCCATAATAAAAAAAAGTGGTGACAGGAGTTGTGACTTGGAATTTTGGGCATGAGTATGCCAGTTACATCTAGGTACACATTCCAGAACATTTATTCATAGGGGATATGATTTTGCATTAATTTTCATACCCACAAAATTAGCACTTATTGTATTTAATTTTGTGACAATTGAGTGAGTTAAGCCTTGGAATGCATTTAGAAAGTTGCCTAGATGAATATTAGCTTTGCCCTTAAGTCCATTTTTCTCAGAGGAAAGGAGTAAAAAGAAGAAAATGGTGGCAGAGGAAAGAATTATCAATGTGTCTCAGAGGAAAAGGAGCCAGATGTGTGAGCAGCATTGGGGTTGCAGATAGGAGCTAGAAGCCTGAGAGTGTAGAATTGTTTATAATCTAGGATATGTTCATACATGCCCAAACTCCTTTGGGATGGAGTCTCATAAGTGCAAGTGTTTTACTATCAGGACAACAGCAAACAGGCACATGCCTCAGAAAGATGCACACAGTGAATACTGAAAATATTGGTGGCAGGCTCCAGCTATCAACATGATTACACAAGGCTAGTCTGCTTTACACACCTCCCTCTTACTCCCAAATCTCTCCTGGAATTTCTACTATTTATTTTCTATATATGAATAAACTTAATGCTGGTAGTGATAGTAGCCAAGACTGAGAATATTCTGTTATTCACATACCTAGAGAAATGACATTGTTATAATCAGCACAGTTAATACTTCATAAAAGATATCTTTCAAAAGCTGTGTTTTCTCTGATCTCTTAAAAAGCTCCCTCCGGGCTGGAGCGATGGCTCAGAGACTAGGAGCACTGACTGGTCTTCCAGAGGTCCTGAGTTCAATTCCCAGCAACCACATGATGGCTTACAACCATCTATGATGACATCTGGTTGTCATCTTCTGTATACTGTATACATAATAAATAAAAAGCTCCCTCCAATATACAGAAGCATTTTCTCTCCTGGTCATGTATTTCCATCAGTGTACTTCCAGATGCTTAGCAGAATCTAAACTCTGCCAGGCAAGCACTCATGCATCTGTTTTATTTTTATTGTCATCTAGTTTTCAACAGCAGTGCTTGTCACTATATATAGTTATTTGAAAACAATTATGCCCATTTTTTTATTTTCTGACTTGAAGGTATATCTCTTGAAAACTGGCTATATAATTGATATTCAGTGCTAATATTTGAAGTCCAAACACAATGTCATATATAGTTAGTGACTATTTGTTTTGATAAACAAAAAATATCACATTTCAGTGGTCAGGTATTTTGTTGTTCTTTTCTTACAGATAACATTCTGAGATAAGTTTTTTAAATTAGCTTATTCTTTGACAATTTCATACATGTGTACATAATGCATTCTGGTTAGACTCATCCCCATCCCTCTCCTATCTTCTTTACACTCCCACTAACCTTCCTCTCATCACCAACCCACCCTATCTCATGTCTTTCTGTTTGGCTTTGTGACTCACTAGGTTTAACCAGGACTACAGTACTTGTATGGGCATAAGCATGAAACAATCTTCTGGAAGATGAGTAAGGTATCAGAAGCTTAATCACTAAAGACTATGACTTTTTCCTTCCATGCATTGTTTAACTGCTGTTGAGTCCTGGGTGAAGGGGAATACCACATGATCCACCCCATCTATAATTGAATGATAATAGGCTCAGTCTTGTATAGACTTTATGCAGGCAAATGAATCTATGATGATTTCTATGGCCATGTCAAGCTCATAAGACTACCTGTCATAGCCTATTGGAGAATATCATATAAAGGATTAATATTTACTGAAAGGTATACTAACACTTATGATAAAAATTGAACCTTAAAACAATTTTTGAAGAGTGGAGCTGTCCTACATCAGGTGGCTGATTCACTTCCTGAGAATACAGGAACCAAACAGGAAGGAAGGTCAGTGTCTCAGCATCTCAGTGGAGTCAGGACATACCCCATTCAGGGTAATTGTACTCTAGAGATATGCCTCTAATCTTCCCTAAATAGCACCTGAAACACACTGCATAGCCCTTCTTCTCATTAACCAGCTCTTACAGCCTTTCTTCTTTATTGTTCCCAGAACAATATGGATCCTTCATTTAAGACTAAGCCCTCAAATCCTCAAATGTAATTTTTTTTCTCAGCACTTTGACCAGAAATGGATCTACAGAAGAGAAGTTTCTTGGTCAAGGCTAAGGACAGTACTAGCTACAGAGGTAATTTTAATTCTACTGGTAGAAGAAAGGCTGACAAATTCAGAATGCTAAATTTTAGTGAGGAGTGGCCTTGACCATGGTGCTGAATGATGATAGGTAGCTGTGAATGGACTTCAAGAGAACTAAACTCTAGGAGGTTGGCTGTGACCAACCATCCCTCTTCCCTACTTTCCACTTTGTTGAGGCTCAGTTCTATAGATACCAAAAAGCAAAGAGGTCTTCCTGTAGAGTTACTTTTTAGTGAAACCAAGAGTGAGCAGTAATTAGGAAAATGACTTTGTACAGGGCCTAAGAAGACCCCAGTTTTGATGCTCAGTGTGTTAAATTGCCTGAAGGGCTCTTGATTTTGTATTTTCTCCTGTGTCCACTCTTTATCACTAATCTTTGAGAATACTTTTTTTTTAATTCTTGGCTTATTATTTTCATCATCTGTAGCCAACAGAATAAGAAGTGATCACACAGCAGGTACAAGGCTGTGTGTATATTTTCACTTACTCTCTTCAGTCTTTGTAGAAACTCCAAGTGAAATTTTCTCCATTAATCCAGAATGAAGAAGAATGGCACATGGAGCAAACCTGTATCTATAGAGTCAGTCTTGATGAGCTTACCATTGGTGCCATGCTGATGTGAACTCAGTCATAAGTGGTTCTCATTAAGTGTCTGAGTTTCAGAGTGGTTTATAAAGTAAAAAGAACCAATTGATATTCAGGATACTCTGGTTTAGTTATGATTTTTATACTATAACCTGTGTGTCTTAACCACCAAACATTTATTGCAAGCAATTTCAGGCCAAGATAGTGATGTTAACCACTCAATGTCTTATGAGGCTTTTTCGTCATTTACACCTGGCTTACAAAGATTTTCTTGTTCTTAACATATAGAAAAAAAAAACATTGAGAAAGAGAGAAAAATAGGCTAGTCCTTAATGTCTCTTCCTCTATGGACACTAATTTTGAATGATCAGGTTTCACCCTTTATACCTCATTCAAGCCTAACTACTTTTTAATAGCACCATCTTCAAATACAGCCACTCTAGGAAATATAGAAGTTACTTGAAGTAAATTTGTGTTGTTGCAACAACATACTATGACATACTAAATATACAAGACATACTAGAACATACAACATACTAGAGCATACTTGACAGAACACAGTACTAGATGGTTTAGTCCATAGTCACTTATATCTGTACACTTTGGCATATATTATTGTTATGATTTTGCATGTGTAAGAACTCATTGGCTTGCTACCAAGAGCCATATTAGGCTTTTCAAAGGAACAAGAGATGGAGGGGAAAGAAGCAGGAAAGAGAGTGAGGGTTAGGGAGCAGAGGAGAAGAGAAAATAGAAGGTCTCCCACATGGTTGGGGTTTTAAAGGTAGACATGCCCTAGATATAGACATTAGAGGCCCCTCAGAGCCCGTGGGGGCTTGGCCTCAAATAACAACCATGATGGTAGAATTATGTGATGGAAAGGAGCTGTTTATTTTATGGACAAGAGGAAACAGGGAGCATCATAGGAAAGAATAACATTATCCCCCCAAAAAATCTTGTACCTGCTAATTCAAGTCAGGTGTCACTTTCCAAATTTATCAAAACTTCCTTAGATGGAATCCCTTTCTTGGGAAACACTTCATACCCAACCAAACCCTACTTGAATTTTGAAATTCTAAATGCCTCACTCAGGCATCTTTTATTTATTCAAAAATTATGAGTAACCAATTATAATACTCATTTAATAAATATGTACTAAATCAAGAAAACAATCAGCAAGGAGAGCTATGGTTCTTTGTGCTACAAAGTACTGCTAAGTTGATGATGTTTGAGAGAAATCATTCTCCTCTGCTGGGGTTAGAAGTTGAATGGGTTAGTAGCATCACAGATAGATGCCAAAAGCTTAAGTATGTTTGAGTACATTGAATTGTGTTGAGCAGAGAATATAATGATTTCATGTGATTTTAAAAAAAAATAAGCCAATCTGTTTTTAATTTAGATGGACAGGTTCAGTTTATTAGTCTTATAATAAATAGTACTTGTCTATTATTGTCCATGAAAAAAAAATCAAGGACAGAGTAGAGTCTGAATCATGGGGAAGCTGAGTTCTACTTGACTAATAAGAATCACATAGCCAAAGGAAAAACTGTTGGTTGGCCTGATGATCAAGGGCTGCCTTGGACAATCAACAACTTTGGCTCTCTTCCTCTGCCTTCCACCTCCACATCCCACAATCATACCAGGAGAAATGATTGAATACCACACTGCTTCCTTGTATTTTTCTAACCTGATTGTGATTGGTCTCAGTGCCTGCCTAGTTGTTCAAATTAGAGATCTGATTCATCTTTAGCTCTCTCAAAGCATGAATGTAACCCACAGATGCATTTCTCCACTAACATGAAGAAATCCAACATTGCTTTAACTATAAGCACTGAGAGCTCAACTGTGTTCTAGATAAAAAGCATAAGGCTTATCTTTTAATCACTACCATAACTGAGGGTGTCAGTATACTCTCTCTTTTACAGTGAATAAATAGGGTTCTCAGTGTGGCTAATGACATTTTTCACAACCAGGGATTTGAACCTAGTGTTGTGAGTTCTTCATAAACTGTTAGACCACCTATAGTTCAGATGTTCCCTGTTTTTCTCCCCACCTGCATGATTAAATATTGTAACTGAGTACTTGTCTCTGGTCCCCAGAGACTTCCAAAGCTGTCCATCATCTATTTGTTCTTTTCACATAAGATAGTAGTTATTCATCTCTGAGACTGTCAATACTTGTTCTCTGTCCCCATTCTCAACTCACAGTCCTATGCATGTAACCTGCTCCATTCACATGCTTATAAATTAAATTTCTTTACCTGTACTTACCAAATATGACATTTTACAGGTAAGGAAAAAGAAAACACCCCCATACCACTGCCCATCTAACCTGTTCTTTTCTTTAAGTAATCTTATTTGCATTTCCACCCTTGATAAGCCATGCTTATGATTATTATCCTCTGTATAGTTATTGTTAACTCTTCGGCATTTTTAAATTCTTTTTACTGTTTTTTTGATAAATAAAAAATAAAGAAGGAAAAAAATAAACTATAACAGAACAGAAAAAAAAATTCTAGTAAGTTTCCAAAATGGCCACAACTCCCTTCACATGCTTCTGGATTAACACTGGAGCAGCAGAAGTTTTGTCCTGCTTAGCTTTGCCCATCAACTTGGCACAACCTATCTGAGAGGCTGGCTGTGAACATACAATAGAGGTTGTCTTGATTGTTAGTAGATATGCAAAGACATAGCCTACTCTGGGTAGTAGCCTTCTCAGGGTAGGTAATCCTGGGCTAGCTAAACATTAACCTGCCAGAAAGACAACAGGCAACAATTCTCCCATGCCTTCTACTTCCAGTTCCTTCTCCAGTTTCTGCCCTGACTTCATTCAACAATGACTGGAACCTATGTGATGAAATAAATCCCTTTCCCCTTGAATTTGGTCATGGTTTTTAATAGTAACAGCAGAAAGGAAACCAGGAAAACTCACAAGACTCACCAATAAGAAAGGACAGTACACTTTGGGGCTTGTTACTATATGTGCTGCTGGGAAATGCTCTGTATATTTAGCTGAGAACCTGGTGAAGCCAGAACATTCTTCCCTTCCAGAAACAGTTTCATTTTTGCTTCCTTACAGCCTTAGAGACAAGACACAGTCTCTTAAAAAAATACAGTAACAAGAACAAAACAAAAAGTAGTGACGCACAGCCCTAGGTATGTATGTAAAACATGTCCTCCTTACCTGTATTTTCCATCTTTTCAGTGACACAGCACACCATTTTCTTTACCATGTTACTATTTTTGTGTTCCAGAATTCATGTCTGGGCATCTGAGGAAAGACTTTAACATTGCCTGCTGCTACGTTAAAAAAAAAAAAAAAAAAAAAGCAAGTAAGGTTGATTTTCTGAATACGGAGGAGGAGAGGCAGGCATCTTAGCTGTCAATAATTCAAGTAATTTAAATAATCCCCCAGTTTTCCAAGAAGAAAAGTAAAAAGAATGTTTACCCAAAGATAGGATATCAGGATATGAGAAGGATTTTCTTCTTCTGCCTTTTTTTTTTTCCTTCCTTGCTTACCCTCTTTTTCTCTACAGAGGAAAAATGACTGAAATAATATTTTAAAAATCAGTCTCAAACCAAACAATCTCACCCTAGCAGAAAAGATATTAAAAAGTCCTGCTGTATTACTTTCAGCACTGAGGATATTTTTAAATTGTTCTGAATCATAGTACATGAAAGGATCCCAGAAAAAGGAGTAGTAGGTAAGCTGCCCTGGACTGTGAGGACTAGGAATTGGAGAATCCTGTGTTTTTCAAGACTTACTTCCAACACTTTAGTCATTTTCTCAGCCTTGTCTCTGTCCCCACTCCAAGTTTTTGGATCTTAGAAACATGCATGCAGTGACTTCTTAGACCAACTACATTTGACTTTCCCTAAAGCTCAGTTTTGGAAATTTAATGCACAACTAACAATCAGGAGGCAGTGGTTAAGATGTTATTGGATCATCCAGGAGTGGTAATGGATCATTAATCCCAACACTTGGTAAACAGAAGCGGAGGATCTCTTTAAATTTTAAGCCAGACTGGACTACAGAGTGAGTTTCAGGTCAGATGGGGCTACATGGAGAAGAAAATCCCTGTCTTGGAAAACAAATAAAAACTAGAAATGATTATTGGGTTAAGCATTCATGCATGGAGTCAGATAGCTACCAGAAAGTGAATCTGTTATACCAGCAAGTCCTAGTATGTGGGGTCTCCTTTTCCTCTCTTTGCTTTTCACTGTAGTGGGATGATGCAGCAAGAAGCACTACCCCCTCCATGATGTTAGATTTCTCAGCCTCCAGAACTGTAAGAAATGACTCTCCACTCTTTATAAATTATCCAGCCTAAGGGTTCTACACTAGGAGCATCAAACAAACGAGACCTCTAAACTGAGCCTAACTTCAAAGGTGAACAGCCCTGTAGGAGCATTTTTCATATATCAGTGCAGTCAGTGTACCCACCTACGCTCACTTCTGAAGGCTGGGCTGGCTATGCATTCAGGGTTCCCATGACAACTTCCAGTTTGAAAATTCACTAGAATAATTCCCAGAACTCAGGAAAATGCAGCCCAATGCTCATTTGGCTATATGCCTGAGACCATGCTAGTACAGTAAATATCCGTTCATCCCCCATGCTATTATGAAGATTAATTCCTGAATTAGCCACAGTTAGAAATAGCAACTGACAAGACTGAACATAAAATTATAACAACATATGTTATGGGAGTATCTTAGGGATTGGGTTTCTCAGTTAGTAGAGATGGGCCACTGGGAATTTATGCCTCTGTTTTTGCTCTGGCTTTCTGCTCCTTGACCTACCATGATACAAGGTATCTAAGTTGCAAATACCACCATAAATTAACGGTTTCTAGATTCCATTTTCTGTGCCTTCACTACCATGATGGACCATTCTTAGTAATTTCCTCACCCTCCTGTTGGTTTTGCATTTGAGATCACATATACACTGCCAGATGCCACCCTAGAGCTTATTTAGGAGAGTTGCAAGACAAGTACAGGGGCAGAAGCAGAAGAGAGAGAGAGAGAGAGAGAGAGAGAGAGAGAGAGAGAGAGAGAGAGATAGAGAGAGAGAGAGGGAGAGAGAGAGAGAGGCAGAAGACCTCATGGCTGGCATTTCCTTTTAGGGTGGGCATAGATTTACATATCTACACCTAGGGACATGCCCTCCATATGCAGCATGTTATGTCTGTGCCATGTTGGATTTACAACATGGCTGCTACATTCTGGGAATCCTTATACCTCCTAGTTTCTGATAACTGCCATTCTAATGTTGAGTTGTACAAAATTAATTTACTTAGATCACCATCAAGTTGCTATCATATAGTACTTGTCTATCTGTGATTAACATAGTTTCCTTAAAATAATGATCTTCTAGTCCCTCCTGCATAGTCATAAATGACAGGATATCATCTCTTTTATGGCTGAATTGCATCCATAATGCATATATACCATATTTTATTTATCTCTTAATCAATTTATAGACACTTGCACTGTTTTCATTTCTTGTATGAAATTCTGTCTTGATCATTGTAGTTCTACAGTAAGCCTTACATTTGTGTGACAGCAGTCTTCTCTTCTGGGCCCTCAGAATTATTGGCCAATAATCCTGTGCCTTTGTATCTCCACTCAAAGTTTAAAATTAGTTCTTAAGTATCCACAACTTTGATTTGACAGGAATTGTGTTAAATCTGCTGGCCAAGGTAGAGTAAACTGATGTCTTCTCATCTGTGAACATGATATATTTCTATATTTCTCCAATAATACTCCTGAAAGCACTTGTGCATATTTCACGAGATTAGAGTTTCAGTATTTCATTTTGGAGTCTAGAACATAATAAAAAGATATATTATGTTTTTAATTTCAAACTATAATAGCTCTTTGTCAGTCTACAGAAAAGTGACTTAGTCTTGAATCTTTGTTATATATGATCACTTTGTAGTTTCAAAAATTCCATTGTCTTCAGGATTTTCTATATTGATAATTATATTGTTACCAAGTATAATTTTGTTTCATCTTTCTTCCATTTAAAAATTATGTGCCACTGGAGGACTAAATTATTTCTCTCCATGTTATTTGTTCACTGAAAGTAACAATAACTACTGTTTTAGTTGTATTTTAGAGACTCTCAATGCCTAGTAGATAGGTATGTTTTTACAGACACTTTCAATGCCTAGTAGATGGGTATGTTTTTACCAGTAGATAGGTATGTATTTTACAGACACTTTCAATACCTAGTAGATGGGTATATTATACCAGTTTGACACAGAATTTAATCTTACACTATATGCAAATTACAACTGTTTCCCCTTTATTCATCTACATTAGAACACAGCAGCTTACACTGCTGCTTTTTGAGATGTACAAGCACACAGTTAGATTCACTGTAAGATACTTAATCAGTATCTCACAAATAGAAAGCCATTTCTTGGCTTCTACTGTCACAGAGAACATTACTGCAGACAGTATCATTTTGTGCCCATATGCAAGGATATTTATAATATAAAACTCTAAGAAAAATAAGTCATATTTAAATTTTTATTAAAACATGCATAAATTATTAGTCTTGTCTTTCAAAGAAAATCTGAGAAAATTCAAAGTCAATGACTTTTGTTGGGCCAATTAAAAGACTAAAACAACTGTGTGGAAATCTATGTAAGACAGGCATACTCAAAGGCACACATAGCCAAGTTAAAGCTGCTAAAATTGTAGATATGAGGCCATTTATATGGACTTTTCATGAATTTTTTCAAGGTAAGTATGGATTCTATACAAATGAATTTCTAAGTGGAGGTTCTCTGAGCTCTTCTTTGCTGTGTCTCCAAGAACAAACCATGTCTCACTAGTTCTAGTGAGAAAATGGAGAGATTGTTTTTGTGAAATATAGTCAGAAATGTTTCTACTAAAAAAATTTATAAGAAAATGACTGCTGAGACTCATTCTAGATAGGGCATGGAACCATAGCACCTGCTTGGCTTCCATTCTGATTCTATGGGGGGAAAACATAGAAGATAAAGAGGGGTTGAGTATCTAGTAAACAAACTGAGAAATACTGTGCAATGGAGGTAGTGGAGAAAACAAAACACCTGGAGAACTATTTGCAAAGTCATGGAACCTGCATTTTTCTCTTTAGGAAAATGTATTACTTTTTTGTAAGTCAGTTTGTATGAGCTGAAGAGAAAATGCAGCATCTGGGTTGAAAAGATCTTAACAAAAACTAGACAATTGATTAGGGAAGAGTATGAGTTTTAATCTATGGATAAACAAGCTCTGACATCTATGCTGAAAATGTTATTTAATAGAAAAAGTAAAATGAGTTATTAAGCTTCAAAGAGATGTGGACTCACCTTGGCTTATACTTCTCTGTGAAGAAAGTCAGTCTGAAGATATTGTGCCCTGTTTGATACTTCACTTTTCTCTAGAGCTGAATAAAATTCCAGTGTGTGTCTCACCTGCTAATTATCTGTTCTCTGGTTCAGGGGGCATCTGCTGTGTTCCCCAAGATTTTGTGTTCTAGAACAAAGAACCGGGGCAACAACATGTAGACCAATGATAGAAATAGAGAGTGTGGATGCCTGCTGAATTTATATCATGCCTATTGGGAATAGTGCAGCACTAATATGGGTATGAGGTATCTGTGGTATGTTGATTTAGAGCCCTTCAGAGTTGCTGAGGCTGAGCTGTATGGTGGCTCCAGTTTTGGTGTTTTAAGGAACCTCTTTTCTGATTTCCACAGTGGCTATGCTAGAAATTTCTATCTACCTGGGCTCGCATTCATCATTTGTTTGTTTTGATGACAGTCATTCTTACTTTGTTGAGAAAGAGCCATATTGTAGTTTTGACTCATACTTCTCTCCTGTATAAGGATGTTGAACATATTATTTTTTCACATGTTTATTGCTTGTTCATATTCATGCTCTGAGAACTCTTTATTCATTTCTTTAGTCAACATATTGATAGGATTTTGGTGGGATTTTTTTTTGGTATTCAATGTTTTGCCTTATTTATATATTTGATTATTAAGCTTTTGCCACACACACACACACACACACACACACACACACACACACACACACACAAACACACACGTGCACATGCGCTTTTATTCAACAGAGTCTCATAGTATTAATAGGCAAATGACTTTTTTAAAAAAAAGTCTAGAAGATTGAGAGGTCCAGGATGATTTGTACAGTATTAGCTAAGGGCATCACAAGTATATTTAGCAACTTCACTGCAGGAGGTAGAGGCATGGAGTGCTAACTTCAGTAAATTTGCAAATAAATGGAGCCTAGAAGAGCAAAGGCAAGATTAGGCATGCCTAGCAGATAAAGCTGTTTCCCAGGAGGTGCAGATTAACAATGCTATAAACATGTAAATTCTAACCACATGTAAATTTAACAGTTAAGTAAATGGATGATGACTGGTGGGAGCATACTTCTTACTGCTAGAGTGGGAGGTTACAAATAAGTAAGAAATAAAAGGAGAATAATCTGGGTGGTGATGAATTAAAATTGAAGATGACAATAAGAGTTCATGTTTTTCCTACTGTGGATTTGATTGTTTGCATATAGAAACATAAGAAGCTATGTATATATAAAGAGATTTTCATACACATTCATTTTCTCATTCTGTCAGCTGGGAGAATCTAGAAGTAAAGACATCTTGGAGGCAATAAGTGTGCTTTTTGCTCTGGTTTTAGCTACAAAGAAAAGTGATAGACCCTAGAGTCAGGGTACTATCCTCGGGAAATAGGGCTTGAAAAACCCAGACTCTAGTCCAATAGATGCAAATAGCAAGAGGATTTATTTCATCTGTACAGGCAGGCTTCTTCCCTGCCTTGGGAGCAAGGGAGTAGCAGTGATTAACAATCTCAAATCTCTTTTAAAGGCTAAGACCGTAAAATCACCATAACAACTGGGGCAATACATGACTGGTCACTTTAAAGGTCATACTATAATTATAAGGTTGCCTTAAGGTCAGGTAGTTAGGGAGTTTTTACAACTGGGTGTTGGTCACAGCTATTCTGCTTGGATCTTCTGGTATTTTAATCATAGGTTCGACCATTATTTTCTAATGGTCATCTGAATTGATTACAGCTATCTGGGCTGGGTCACTCTGTTTCCTGAGACAGACTTTTAGACTTTTAGTTCCTTGTTCTCATGGGGGTGTTAGAGTTGGCGTTAAAACAGAGAGCTTCACTCCGATATCGGGTAGCAAAAAGAAGCTTTAATGAACACGAGCCTGTGGGTCACCAGCAAAAAGGGGAAGCTAGCAACCCCGAGCCCAAGGCTTGCAGAGCTTTTAAGGGGTAGTTCTATGGGGGGAGGGGGAAGTGGAGTCATCACAGCTCAGCCTTCTGGTCAGGCCAGGTATTCTTTGAGTTCTTTTTCAGAATTTGGGTGGGTAAACAAATTCTGGGTTATCTGAGAGCCCATCTGGTGCTTCCTCAAGCACGGCAAGCTGACTTCCTGGTATGGGGCATGGGAGCAGGGCACGGCATTCCTCTAGTAAGTTTACAATGAGTTTACAATTTAACAGAACAGATGGTGAGTTTCTTTTTATAATGGCCCTTCTTACAATGAGTTTAAAATTTAACAGAACAGATGGTGGGTTTCTTTTTACAATAGCCCTTCAGGGAGTGCTCTGCCAAATAACTGAACTGAATGCCTGGGTCAGGCCCTAGAACCCATAGTACTTCATTCCCCCATTTTGTGGGGGATACTTTCTCAATCATGAGACTCTGGCAATATGATTATGGACGTAGTCTATCTAGAAGATGGTCTTGTGCCCACCCCTGCAGGCCCAAACTGATCTGCAAGGTCTCTCAAAAGAATACCTGGGACTTGACTTGCAAAGCCAACTCTAGGTTGCAGGGACCTTTGGCCTCCACAAAAGGATTGTTACCTATGCCAAGTTTCCTTTTAACTTAGTATTTCAACCTGTTATGGGTTTTGGAGTAACAGTCATAGTTTCTCTTTATTATTGCTTCAAGCTGACGTTGGGGTATTGTTGTTATGTTAGGGTCTCAAAAGTTTGAAATGCTAGTAAAGGAAGTGGGCTCCAGGGCTTCTGTCAGAAGCCTATTGCTGTCTGATCTAGTAGCTGAGAGAAGGGAAACAACCCACATTGGTAGAACTGGTTCACAGACTTCCAGCCAGTCCAGAGCTCTTAGTCAATTGGCAATCTGTTGAGATATGTTAAAACTGAGAACAAAAGTTAGAATTTAAATCTTTTGCCCAGTCTTAGTAATTTGGGAAGGGTAGGAGTCCCCAAACCAGAAGAGAAAAGTATCACCTTTACGAACAGACAGGTGGGAAAACTTAGACTGTACTTATCTGGAATCATTTTGGCCTCTGTGAAGTAGATCTAAATTCTATGATTCTCTTAAGCTCATACAAATTGCGAAAAGACATAAGAATTTTAGTTATATTAGTATTCCCAATCAGGCTTTATAAAATGAGCTAGAAAACTGGCTATCACCTTGCAGAAGGATCTGATTGTCTAATTCTACCAAGCTGACAAAGTTAAAACTAGCCCAGCCATCAATACTTGCAGAGATCTGAGAAGGATAAATTATACCTAAGTGCAGAATGAACAGCTTCTGAATCTACTAAAAACAACAAAGACCAGTCCATACCTAGTTAGCCATACCCAGGTCTCCACCTAGTTGGAGGTGGAAATATCCAAACAGCATCAATCTTCAGCTGCCAGGCCTTTAAGGTGGGAGGTTTTTTTTCCCAAAGTAGAGGGACATATGGGAGAAGACTGACCTTAATTAGTCTAGGCAAAAGGGTTCAATCAATTCTCCAATGTCCTCAGAGCTAGGCTGGGTTCCTGGCAGCAGGCAGGCATTGTGCTATGGCATCTTGCCAGGCTAGCACTGCTACAATCCAGATGGAGATCCTGGTGTCTCATAATCTTCTTTGGAGACCTTGGGTCACTGTTAGCATCTGGGTGTGTCTGTCCAAGATATAAACATTTTAAATGCCATTTTCTGCAGATCTCTGAAATATGAGGGCTGCCCAGGTATATCTGCATAGGAACCTTTGTTTCTAGTTACTTGTTGTAAGCTTAACCCTGAAACTTATACAAGAGACTGAATCTCAACCCTATAATTAATCACAATACTTATAAGAATGACTCCTTGTGTTTCCTAATAGCCTTGAGTTAGCTTTCATTGTTTTCATTAGTACACTTCACAAATATTTCATGGATGTCTTTGTAACCTTGATTACATACTTATAAACTTGTTTTCATATAAGTTAAAAATTTCTAGCACATAGAATATATTTTTACACTCAGCCTGAAGTCTGTATGCTCAAATTAGGTCATCTGCCCAAGTTCTTGTCAAATAAATATCAATAGTGCATGTTGATTAATAAAAGTAAGCTAATTTCAGTATTTTAACAATTATAGTTATATTCACACATACAGAGTTGGATCCAAGTTACATACATACATACATACTTACATCTGTAAAGCTAGCTTTCATCTACACATAGTTAACTCTAAATCACATACATGTCCATATAACCATACATATGTCATAAACATTTTGCAGTGAAGAATCATTAGCTAATTCCAAAATGAAGGAAAAACAAATTAAATTAACCCAATATCTTACAGTTTCCTTTAAAAATTCAGTTTCTGCAGGTATGAGAAACCACAGCAAACAAATTCCACATCACCTCTGACCTATTATAACCTTCTATATACCTTCTACAACATTTTATATACCTTCAGTCAGTCTCTCTAATTCCTTAGGCATCTCTGCTTCAGACACTTTTTCTTCCTGTCCCTTTATTATCCCAATCTGCTGCCTTCTCTATCATCCTCTAGACAACATAAAAATTTTCACAGTCCCTTTTGTGGTTCTCTTCAGTATGCATACACTGTAGCAGCATACAACCAACATGAAGCATCTGAAACTAGCAGGAGGGTTTTTTTTTTTGTTTTCATAACTAATAATAATTTGTAACCTACCTCTGTAAAAGATGACAAACCCACTGGATCTGAATGATCAAAGCAGCAGTTGCTTTGTCTCAGCAACTATAATCAGTGTCTGACCAAAACTGTGATGCAAAATGGAGTCCTGTCATATGCTTTTAAATTTTCTCATGCATAGATTTTTAATTATAACAGATTTTAACCTTATTTAATAATTTCTATAACTGTCATATCAAAAAACATTTGAACTCCTGCTAAGTTCTGATTCCTGACCATAAGTGCAGTCATGCCAGCTGTGGGTGGTGAACGACTGTGATTGGGAAAAAAGATAGCAAAAATATTTAAACCATCTGTCTCAGCTGTATGCTTTTAACAAAATTAGAAAACACATCAGAACAGCATAGATAACTTTCTTGAGAAACAGACAAAACTTCTCAACAAGGCAAATAGAAGTTTCTGACCAGAAACAGAACCAAATGATCAGGTAACATCCGAGTTACAAAAATACTTGCACACATGAGTCCAAACATTAAACACACATTCTGTGGCCACATTTTTCACATACTCACACATTCATCAATAGGATCAACCTGGCTAAAACATCTGCATTGATAAACCCAAACAGGGCAATGCTACACATGAAGAGAGCAATGAACAGTTTTCAGGAGGCTGCTATGGGAATGCTGCTAGGCAGCAACAGGTCTCCCAGGCTCTTAGGAAGATCTGGGGGCTTCTTGGTCCCAGTCTTCCTGTTGTAGACAGACTCCAGAAAAGACTGAGACAATTGACAAACACAAAGCAAACACCATATGTGTGGTAGGCAACTCGGCTACAGAGATACTGAAGGGAACAACCATGAATGGCTCCATTCCCTGGGAAGGGGAGACACCAAGTCTCCTACCTTCCTCCAGACAAACCTAGAGGAGACCCCCAGGGACGGAATCAGGGGGGCCCAGTCACAAGGCACGTCTGCCCACCTTCCCTACTGGCCCAACTACACTGGTCCTACGCAGGAACAAAAATACAGATGCCAAATCACCCAGACAAGACTTCAGGACACAACAAACATAGAACAATTTGAGCCCATTCTTACCTCCAACTGGTCCCAGAGTGGGGGTGCAAAGGACACTCCAAAATCCCAGATGAGCCCCCAAATGATAGACCCCAGACTCAGGGTACTATCCTGGGGGTGGGTCCCAAGAACCTAGACTCCAGTCCAGTTGATGCAAATAGCAAGAGGATTTATTTCATCTGTACAGGTGGGCTACCTCCCTGCCTCGGGAGCAAGGAAGTAGCAGTGATTAGCAATCTCATATCTCTTTTAAAAGCTAAGGTGATAAAAATCACCATAGCAACTGGGGCAATACATGACTGGTCACTTTAAAGGTCATACTATAATTATAAGGTTGCCTTAAGGTCAGCTGGTTAGGGGGTTTTTACAACTGGGTGTTGGTCACAGCTATTCTGCTTGGAACTTCTAGTATTTTAATCATAGATTCGACCATTATTTCCTAATGGTCATCTGAGTTGATTACAGCTATCTGGGCTTAGTCACTCTGTTTCCTGGGACAGACTTTTAGACTTTTATTTCGTTGTTCTCATGTGGGGTGCTCTGCTGAATACCTGAACTGAATGTTTGGGTCAGGCCCTAGAACCTACGGTCCTTCAAAAAGAATAAAGCCTCTTAAGAAAATGGCTGATCCTGAGATGGGATAGTGTATATGATGAGCTGGAAAAGCAGCTTCAGAAAAGAAGGAACTATTTGGTTTTAAGCATAATAGTAGCGTGTGTTATAAAAGAACATAACAGCATAATGAATGAGCTCTCAAGGAAAATCATGGAACAACTTCAACAATAAAACAGCTAAACAAGGTGAGATTAGAACTTGAAGTATAAATAAAACCCATGTATTGCATGGGTATAAATAAATATTGAGTAAATAAGTAAAGCCAAAAGTATCCTGATCAGAAAAATATCAAGTTATTTTAAGTAGCTAGCCCTCCATTAAGGAGGGTGAGCATACCTCTTCACTCTTAGGGGCATTGATCTGAGTCCAGTAGGCACTGGGGTTCTGTAAATACTTGTATCTCAGAATAAAAACTGGATGAGCTCATATGGACAGTAGTAGAAACAGTTTTATGAGACAGAGAAAGGCACTTGGAAATTAGAAGTAGGCTAAAGAGCTTAGACAAGTCTCTGTCTCAATATCCCTGCAAAGTAAGCTTTGTCATTCCATATTCTCCTACATTTTGAGAACTTGGGGCTTTTTGCACATGCAGTTTTGTTACATGTGGCCTCTATGTGTGTGTGTGTGTGTGTGTGTGTGTGTGTGTGTGTGTGTATGTATGTGTGTGTGTGTGTGTGTGTGTGTGTGTGTGTGTTTGGGAGGTTGTCCAGTCTTTCTCTGTTACTAGTTTTTTTTTTACAAGTTAATTTTTATTTTCTTTGAGACAAGGCCTTAATATATTGCTCTGGCTGACCTGGAAGTCACAGAGATAGATCCTCTAGAAAAAAACTGGGTAGCTATATCTGAATCCCTGCTGACAGAAAAAAAAGGCCTTTAGTCTGATTGCAAGGTTTAATGTGGGCTGGGGTCTGGTGGTTAAACAGTTGGTAATGACTGTGATATTTTCAAAGAAATTCTTTACTTGCATTTTAAGAGATTATTTTTCTCATGTAAGGTGTTGTTGGGTGGTTAGAGGATCCTTGGAGACACCACAGCACCATCTTGCCTCTGACTAATTACCTTCTTCAGTAAAGTAAACAGTAAAGGGAAGAATGCTTTGCATATGGTGTTAGTAAGAACATGCACAGCTTATTTTCCTTGGATAACAAGTTACACATTAAGGTTAAAATTTAGATGATTCTTGTTCTGATTGTTCTGTCTACCTCAACAGTATATAAAATGCTAATATCTAGAGAAATGTATGTAGTAAATATAAGAACCTGATATACTTTAAATTTGCATACAAATCTAAACCACTCAAAATTTTGAGATAATTATCATTATATTGATATTGTAAAGTTATTCAATAGAAATGTTTTAACATACACATCAACCGACTATGCACCCTTGACAAAAATAAGAGTATTAATTCTTTTAATATTGGTAAATTTGAATGATGAGAAATGATATCTAATTGCTTAATTTCGAATTTTAAATAATGAATGAGATTCAGAGTTCTCTGAGTCATTGATTGTCCTTATTTTTGATGATCATCCACTTATAGTTTTGTTTTCCTTCTAGATGTATGGAAAACCGTTGTTTATATTTCAAACTGGTTGTTAGTCTTTTTGTTTTATTTTTTCTCTCTCAATTTTTTTGGGGGGTGTAGATCATTTGGTATGGTAAAAACAAAAATATTGACAGTTTATTTTTCTACATTGGTAAATACTTCTTATTTTTGTTATTTTTTTTATCCATTAATGTCCTTATTCAGGCTCACTTCCCCATCCTGGCCCTCCCAGTCACTTACTCTTCTCTCCCTCAGTTTATCTCCTCCTAAGCAAGGGATGGAGGTACCAAGGTTCCAAGATGGCTTGTTTCAACATCCATTCCAGGCACATCCATTTTCCTCACCCCAACATCAAGACTGGATCTTCCATCTCTTGAACTCTGTTTGTTATGCTTGTATCTGTGGTTCCAGTTTTTTTCTTCAGATTTTCTATTTCCATCTTTGCCTCATTTTGTACCTTTTTATTGTTTTTCTTAGTGTCTATGCTACTGATATGATATTTAGGAAGTGGTCACCTGTGCCAATGCATTGACTAGTATTTCCCACTTTCTTTTCTATCAAGTTCAGTGTGACTGAGTTTATGTTGAGGTCTTTGATCCACTTGCAATTGAATTATGTGCAGGGTGACAGGCTTGAATCTATGGATCTATTTGCATTTTTCTACACATTACCATCCAACTATGCCAACACCATTTGTTAAAGATACTATTTTTTTTCCACTGAATATTTTGGGGCTCTTTGTCAAATATCAGGTGTTATTACATTTTTGGGTTTCTGTTGGATTCTTCAATTCAATACCATTGATCCACAAATCTGTTTTTATGCCAGTTCCAGGCTGTTTTTATTACTGTAGATCTATAGTATAACTTGAACTATGCATGGTGATGCCTCCTAAGGTTTTTTGTTGAGCAAATTGTTTTGGCAATCCTGGCTTTCCTGTTATTCCAAATGAAATTGAACATTGGTCTTTTAAAGATCTATAAAAAATTGTATTGGGATTTTGATAGGAAGTGCATTGAATATGAAAAGTGTTTTTGGTAGAATTGTGATTTTTACTATGTTGACCCTACCTCTCCAGGAACATGCAAGTTCTTTCCATTTTCTGATATCCTCTTCAATTTCTTTCTTCAGTGAATTTAAGTTTTTGTCAAATAGATCTGTTACTTCTTTGGTTATAGTCACTCAGGGCATTTAATGTTATTTCTAGCTATTACAAAGTGTAATGTTACCCTTATTTCTTTTTCAGCCCTTTTATCTTTAGTGTATAGCAAGGCTACTGATTTCTTTAAGTTAATCTTGTATCCTGCTGCCTTGCAGAAGATGCTTATTAGCTGTAGAAATTCCTTGTTAGAATTTTGTTGATTACTTATGTGTACAATGATATCATCTGCAAATAGAGACTTTCACTTCTTCTTTTCCAAATTGTATTCCCTTAATTTCATTTTGTTTTCTTATTGCTTTAGCTAAAACTTTGAGGACTCTATTGAATAAATAAGGTAGAGAGGACATCCTTGTTTTGTTCCTGATTTTAGTGGGACTGCCTTGAATATTCCTCCATTAAGTTTGATTTTGGCTATCAGTTTCCTGTAAATTATCTTTATTATATTTAGATATTATCCCTGTATTCCTGACCTCTCTAGGACTTTTATCATAAAGGCATATTGGATTTTTGTCAAAGGCTTTTTCAGCATCTAAGAATATAATCATGTGGGTTTTTTATCCTTCAGTTTGTTTATATGATGGGTGACACTTAGAATTTTTGTATGTTGAATCATCCCTTCATTTCTAGAATGAAGCCTACTTTATCATAGTGCATGATATGTCTTATATGTTGTTGTATATTATATGGTTTGTTTTGTCAGAATTTTGTTGAAAATTTTAGCATCAATATTCATGAGGGAAATAGATCTGTAATCTACTTCTTTGTTAAGTCTTGAGTGGCTTGGATGTTAGGGTAATTATGGACACTTAAAAAAGAATTTAGCAATATTCTTTCAATTTCTACTATAGGAAACTGTTTGAGGAGTATTGAATGTCTGGTAGATCTCTACACTGAAACCATCTGGACATGGGCTTTTTTTACTTGGGAGGCTTTTAATGAAAGCTTCAATTTCCTTTAGAGTTACAGGTCCATTTAGGTATTTAATCTGATATTCAGTTAATTTATGGAAATATTGTCTGCCCAGAAAGATGCCTATTTTTTTCTAGGTTTTCCATTTTTGTGGAATATAGATTTTTCAAAGTATGACCTGGTAATTCTCTGGATTTCCTGGGGGCCTGTTGTTATGTCCCTCTTTTCATTTCTGATTTTGTTGATTTGGATGCTCTTTCTCTGCTTTTTGGTTTGTTTGAATAACAGCTTATCTATCTGGTTGACTTTCTCAAAGAACCTACACTTTGATCCATTGAATCTTTTTAATATTCTTTTTGTTTCAATTATATTGATTTCAGCTCTAAATTTGATTATTTCCCACCATCTCCACCTTCTAGATGAATTTGCTTCTAATTGTTCTAAGACTTTCAGCTGTGCTGATAGTTGTCTAGTGTGAGATTTCTCTAGGTTTCTCCTTTATGCATATAGTGCTATGAATTTTCCTCTCAAGAATTCCTACATTGTGTCCCACAAGTTTGGGTACATTTTGGATTCATTTTTGTTAAATTCTAGGAAACCTTTGATTTCTTTCTTAATTTCTTCCTTGACCCAAAGGTGGTTCAGCTGAGTGATACTTAGTTTCCATGTATGGTAGGCTTTCTATGGTTTTTGATGTTTTGCCTATAGGCTTTCATGATCTGATATGATACAAGACATTCTTTCCACTTTTTTATATCTATTGATATTTGCTTTATGACCAATTATGTAGTCAATATTAGAAAAAGTTCCATGTGGTGCTGAGAAATATGTATATTCCTTTGCATTTAGGTGGAAGATTCTGTAATTATTAAGTCCATTGGCATCATAACCTTTGTTAGACTCTTTATTTCTCTACTGAGGCTCTGTTTGGTTGACCTATCCAAGGGTAAAGTGAGGTATTGAAGTCACCTACTATGAGAGTTGATATGGGATATGAGCTTTAATATTGTTTCTTTTACAGAGGTAGATGCCCCTTTATTAGGGGCATAAATAATCAGGATCAAAATCTCATCTTGACCAATTTTTTATGAGATGAACAAGTTATGACCATCTTGGTCTCTTTAAATTGATTTTAGTTTGAAGTCTACTTTGCATATTAGGATGGTAACCCCAGATTGTTTCTTAGGTAATTTGATTAGAAAATCTTTTTCTAACCCTTTACTCTGAGTCTGTGACTGTCTTTAAGATTGAGATTTGTTTCTTGTATGCAGCAGAAGGATGGCTTCCATTTTTGTATCCATCATCTTAGTGTCTGTCTTTCATATATGAATTGTGTCCATTGATATTAAGGGATATTAGTGACCACTGATTGATATTTCATGTTATTTTGGGTGTTGGGTTGTATGTATTTCCTTTCCTGAGTTTTTGTTCTGTGGGTTACTGATTGTTTGTGGTTTCATATGTGTATCTGTGATCCTTAGGTTGGAGTTTTTCCTCTAATGCTTTCTGAAGGGCAGGATTTGAAGATAGTTATTGTTTAAATCTGTCTATGTCATGAAATATCTTATTTACTCCATCTATGATGATTGACAGTTTTGCTGGGTATAGTAGACTATGTGGACAGCCTTGTTCTTTCACTGTCTATATAACTTCTGCTCAAAATCTTTTTGCATTAATTATTTCCATTAAATAGTCAGATGTTATTCTGAAGGGTCTGCCTTTTTAGGTAAGTTGGCCTTTTTCTTTTGCAGCTCTTAAAATTTTTTCTTTGTCCTGTATGTTTTTGGCTTGATTATTATGTGGAGAGTAGACCTTTTCGGGAAGTTATGTCTATTTGGTGTTCTGTAAGCTTCTTGTATCTTGTATATAATAGTATCTCCTTCTTTAAGTTGGAAAAATTTTCTTATATAATTTCATTTAATATATTATCTGTTCCTTTGAGCTGGTACTCTTATTTATCCATTTCTATTATTCTCAAGTTAAGTCTTTTCATGGTGTCCCAAATTATCTGATCATTTTGTGTTATGGCTTTTTTGCTTTTAGTGTTTTCTTTGACTGATGTATATTTCTGCTATTGTGTCTTCCACTCTTGAGATTCTCTTTTCCATCTCTGAGGTCCTTTTGGTTATGCTTGTGTCTGTAGTACTAGCTCCTTTCTTCAGGATTTCTATTTCTACCTATGCCTCATTTTGTGTTCTTTTTTATTATTATTGCTTCTATTTCATCTTTATTTCCTGTAGGCATTTCATGAACAAAATTAAATTTCAAGAATTTTCAGTGAACTAATAGAGAATAGATATAAGGTCAGAGCCTGACCCTGGGAAAATAAATAAAAACACAAAGAAGACATAGGTGAGGAGTGGCATTATAAGGGAAAGTGTGCCAAGGTGTACTCAGTGTACCTTAAAACTTGTATGTAATAATTTTGGAAGCAGGTTTGGAAGGGAGGCTTTAGAGAAGAGCTTTACATAGTGCTTTAGTTAAACTCTGTAGAAGGTCCTTATCTACTACTATGTGGACACAGTGGGAAAACATCATCTATGAGCTATAGCAAATACTTACCATTCTGACATCCAGATTTAAGTTCTTACCTTCCAAAATGGATAATTCTCTGTTATTTACGAATTATCTAGTTTTGATATTTTACCAAGGCAATCATGATGAAATGACACAAAAGATTAGAAGAGAGAGAGAGACAAACATGACTCTTAGCAATTTTCTGTGTCATTTTATGTTTCACAAAATTTTCATTCTTTCTTATGTTTGCTGCATTGAAAGTTGGTAGATTATATAGAAACAGCTCTAGACTCACTTCAGAGCCAGAACCTTAGCTTGGAATTAAGTTTCCAATACTTAGAGCATAGTATAACTAAGTAAGCCATTTGATCATTTGGATTACATTTCTCTTAGCTTTAAAAGTCAGATAACATGGACATCTACTGTAGGATTATGTGAGCATCTAATGACAAATGTAAAAGAAAATTAACAAAATACCAATTCCCACCCTAGACAAGTGTATCATAACTTTATTTCGAACCTATTCTGCTGGCAGAAATTGAGTATATTTGACCTAAAGTCAAATCTATTTACAGAACTCCTTATCTATAACATCAACAATAAGAACTTGTCTTACCTGTCAGTCTTTCCTTTTTTATACTCCTAACATCATTAAAGATTGTTTTAGTTTGTTTTCTGTTTATATAACTGCATACTCCAGACTCAGTCATTTATAAATAACAGAGGATTGTTTAACTCATAGTATAAGAGACTGAGAAGTCTAAGATCATAGAATCAGTCATCAGATGAGGGCCTGGATCATCACAGGGTGAAGGGTATCACACAGTTTAAACATTCCTTCCTCTTATAAAGCTACCAATGACATCCTAGGGTCCCATCTGCAGAATTTTAATTTTAATTATGTTTTCAAAGCCTCATTTTCAAATATTATTAACATAAGAATTTTGATATTAAGCTCCTAATACATGGACATTTTGAGAAAAGATTCAGTTCATATCATCTATCCCTATATCTCTTTTTGTGGACTCAGAAATCTTATCCCCCATGTGTACATGAACCCAATTTTGACTTTCATAGCAAGCAAGAACAAAAGAAAAGGTGTATGGATATCTCAATACAGAACAGAGGAAATAATCCCCAACCCCTGCCATGGAAGAAGGAAGAGAATAAGAGCAGCAAGGAAGTAATTTTTCTCTGCTATATTACCTTTCTTTAGCAGAGTGGCTGATAGCACTCTGGGAAGCTCCTAAGTGCATCACTAACAGTGTAACCAGCAGTCCCTACCATTAGGATATAGCACTGCTAGGCAAGGACTCCAAATGCCTCTGGCTCTTGGGGCACAGAGCTACTTTGATGAGGATACATTGGGGCTCCTTAGGGATGCAAGCTTCTGAAGACAGGGTATAAAAAGAGGCTTCAGAATTAGAGCCAAAATTGGACCCTGGAAGATGGGCTACTATTCCTCAAGATAAGAGCTACCCAGGGTGTTATATTTGAAAGCATCCACTCATATACAAGCTGCCTCTGGGGTGTCTTTGTCTGGGCTACTACTGCAATTTTCTTGGACTCCCCTCTGAGCTCCAGTCGACTGCACAGCACTTCTTATCTTGATTAAGATGAAGTTTCTTCCCCCCACTTGCTTTCAAAAAATTCACCATTAATGGCTGTAAGAACTGTGTCTGAACTCCATCTCTGCCTGTTACTAGTAGCTGTCTTTTGGGACATTTATTAACTAACTAAGACTCCATTTCTTATCTTCATTTTGGCAGCAGTAATATCTTTCTTGGGGAATTTAAAATATCAAACAAGAGAACAGGGATGTTGCATGTGTCAGTCATTTCTTCTCTGCACATAGCAGTTCCACACCACAAAGCCTCCCTTTCCTTTCCAGGTCTCTGGAGAGTTTCTGAAGTATATATTGTATGCAAGTACCAACCAAAGAGAACATGTTTTCATTCCTGTCAGTGATGGCCCTCTCCCATCTCTTTCTTCTGGTTCCTATACCTTCAAAAATTATCTCCTTTCTTTCATCCGTCTTCCTTGGCGTAGCTTACAATTTTCTTCTCTAGGATAAAAATTAGGTAAGAGTGCTATGTAATTCTTTTACCTATTGTGATATCAAGTCAATATAATAATCTTTCTAAGTAAACAGTCATGCAAAATTACTATTTTATAACTACAGTTAAAAATATTTGTTGACTAATCTTTGCTGCTTGAGGGAAGTGATTAAATTTATGATTGCTGCAGATATAGCTAAGTCAGTGAGGTGCTTAAGAAAAAAAACTACTGAGTTCAGCAGTGAATGCCTGTTGTCCTGGCAGTAGGCAGGTCTCAGATCCTAGATGCTTATTGGCCAGCTAGTCTATGGGAATCAGTGAGTTACAGGTTCATTGAGGGACCATAATTTGCAAATTTGCAAGAGAAAGAGAGAGAGAGAGAGAGAGAGAGAGAGAGAGAGAGAGAGAGAGAGAGGAAAATGAAAAAGAATAAGAAGAAAAAGAAGAGAGAGAGGAATTGAAAAAGATAGTCTAAGCTAACCTTGGCCTTCACATGTATCACTATGTATATATACACAAACAAGGACAGTAAGAGGTTCTTAGGTAAAATTTTCAGTGAAGTGTCTAACATTTAATCAGTATTTTTTTTTAAATGATGGCTATTTTACTGAGTGACTTGACAGACCTAAAGTCCTGTTTTTTTGGTTTTTTTTATCATGAAAGTCCCTCTTAAAATCATTTGAGTCCACCTTCCTTTTAAATTCATCTCTATCCTAATGGATACTGACCTCCAGTTCTGCTTAAGTTGTCATTGTACCCATGGGAAGCATATTTTTTTCTGATTGCCTTGCTTTAAGAAAGACTGGCTTTGATTTCTATTCTTTCTCGCAATCTTTAAGAATCAAATATTGACTTAAAATAGTAGACTGATTCCACTTGCCTTTGATGATTTTAGTATAAAAATCTCTTCATAGGATAGAAATGATATTGCTAGCAATAAACCTGTAAATATTTAAGGATATCAGGAAATGTAAAAACAAGTGAATCATAATTTTGATGTGTATTTAAAATACAGAAAGTGGCCATAGTATCTTTTTCTGACTAAAAGACAAATTTCAAAAACCTCCTAAAAATGAACAAACCCCCAAACCCACTGTAGATGACAAGTAAAATATAACAAACATTTGTGTGGGTATGTCTACACTTCTGAGAAGAATTTACATATCTTAGAGACCTAGAAATTGAAGAACACCTGAAGATTAAACCCATGTAGTGACAAACCTAGCAGCATTTTCTCTGCTTACTAATTCAGAAGTTTAATGTCTGCTAACAAAGAAAATATGTCTCTGGGTCTTTTCTGAATGTGAGAGTTAGAACTGAGACTCTGCATAAGCATAAAACACTCAAGAGGCTACACTGTAGATAAAATGGATTAGAAAGAAAAATCTCTTCATGAACTTTAAGAGAAAAAGAACTTTCTTTTCATATTATAACTACAATTGCACACTAAGAGAAACTGAGTTTCTGTGATGTATTAACAATATCAGGGCCCCAGTCAATAGCCAATGAATCTCTTTTTGGAAAGAAAAATGGTTGCTACATGTGTCATAGGCTTTTAAAATGGAAGATGCATTGAAAAAGATATCTAAGTTTAAGAATAAAACAAAACAGCAAGAAATCAAGCCAGAAAATAAGACCCAGAAAAAGATAAGTCTAGGATTTGTATCTTCAATAATCCCATCAAAAAGGATTGTTTGATTCAGAGAAAAGTAGTAAAAAAATGAAACAGTGTAAGATAAAATATGTAATAAGAATATAACAGTAAGAAATAAATACTATTAAAACAGCTTAAACTAGACTATTTCAAAAAAAATTTCTGCTTTTGTGTGTTCCCATAGTAGGACAATATAATTTTAGTCTTCACATTGATAGTGAGGATGACTTTGAGTGAGTGATGTAAGGAGTTAGTATTTCCCTCAGATAATGTCACTTCCCCCTGTTAAGAGGAACATTGTCTTTATTTCCCTTGAACCTTCAGTGAAAAACAGCCATTCTTTATCTTTGCTGGTTCTCCAGGGAAAAGATATCTTTGTAACATAATAATTAACTCCTAGCAAAGGAACTACGGACACAAGTTTCCCAATCAGTAGATTTTCTTTAGATTTATAGATCCTCAAGCTAACACAGTGACCTATAAATAGCAATAATTAGTGTGTCAGAAAAGAAGGTCACGTCAGATTGATAGTTTCCTCCTGCAAAACTATTTGAAATGCCACTCCACCACTCCAATTGTAAGCTTTCTGAGGTAACAGACTTTTGTTCTGATACCTGGCTAAGATGGTGTTTGTTGGTGACAGCCTCACTGATTTCTGCTAGCTTTCCAAATAAGTCTCTTTTTCTTGTGTTACCAACTTGTTCTCAATTCACTCTCCATCTCAGATGGTGAGAAATCCACATGGACTTAAAATTATATGATGTTATGCTTTATGTGTGTGATGACTGAATTTTATTGTCATCATGACTAAATATGAAAAAGTAGAAACAACCCATGAGTATATTTGTGAAGGTGTATGCAGAGTCTTAATTGAAGAGTAAGCACCTTCTCATTCTATGGATGTCACCATACCATGGGATGCGGTTATAAGATGGATAAAAAATGGAAAAATGAGAAAGCCAGATGAGTATAAGCATTTATTTCTTTTTTCTGATTGCAGATGCATGGTTAACCCTCACAGTTTTGCCATAATGTCTTCTGCAATGTTTGCCACCACTGCAACAAAATAACCAATATAGAGACCTGGTATTAAGAAGCAGGGCTGTCCATATGGCTACACTGCTGTCACCAGAGCTTAATGAATCATTCTGGTAAAAGTATAAAAAAAAATAGAATGCTCACTGAAATCTAAGTGGTAAAGTCCCATATTTTGAAATTTCATAGAGGAACAAGAACTTTTTCAGGAACTGAGCTAAAGGATTTTCATGTTTTTATTTTTACAAAGAAATTGGTTACAGACACCCATCCAGATCAAAGTCAAAGGTGAGCAGATTCCGGCCCCTGGACCATCCATCTGGAGAGTACCTTTCTGGGACCAGGGTCAATCCCTAGGGTCTGATCTCAGACTCTCCCTAGTAGACAGAAGATAGGCTTTAGTTGTGAGGAGCACTTCCAGCTACCATTAAAAAGAACAGACTTGCATGGCTGGGCCTTGCTTCCAGGGCAAATTGTGTCATCAGAGAAGGACTGAGTATTTGAAATTCAGACCCCTGTCCAGAGCATAGTCAAAGACAGAGCAGACCCCTGCAAAGATAAGACAAGAGATACACAAGCCCTCTTGCACAACTGATTAAGAGCTAAATAACTGTGAACCACTAAAGCCATGGGCAGAAGCCAGTGCAAAAATACAAATAACAATAAAAGAACAAAAAGGCAATGCCAGAAGAAACTGATGGTTCTATAACTACAAGACCTGAACAGAGCAATGAGGAGGAATCAGAAGGGAAAAAAACAGCAAAAACACCTTTATGAAGATTATTGAAGACTTCAAAGAGGATATAAAAATTCCCTTAAAGATATAGAAAAAAATAGAAAAAAATTTGGAAGAAATGAACAAATCCTTGAATGAAAACCAAGAGAAGGTAAACCAAATAATGAAAGAAACATTTCAGGAACTAAAAACAGAAATAGAAGCAATAAAAAAGGCACAAAATGAGGCAAAGATGGAAATTAAAAAATCTGAAGAAGAGATCTGGAACTACAGATGCAAGCATAACCAACTGAACCCAAGATGGGAGAGAGAATCTCTGGAGTAGAAGACTCAGTAGCAGAAATAGATACATCAGTTAAAAAAAGAAAAAAAACACACTAAATCCAAAACTATTATAAAACAAAATTTACAGGAAATTTTGGACTCCATGAAAAGACCTAGCTTGAGAATAATAGGAATAGAAAAAGGAGAAGAATACCAGCTCTAAGGCACAGATAATGTATTCAATAAAATCATTAAAGAAAACTTTCCCAACTTAAAGAAAGTAATGCCTATAAAGATACAAGAAGCTCACAGAACACCTAATAGATATAACCCCTTCAAAAAGTCTGCTCGCCACATAATAATCAAGCCATAAAACACACCGAACAAAGAAAAAATTAAGAGCAGCAAAAGAAAAGGGCCAACTTACTTATAAATGCAGACTCATCAGAATAAATCCTGACTATTCAATGAAAACAAGAAGGTCTTGGTCAGAAGTTATACAGACACTGAAACAGCAAGGCTTCCAAACTAGACTACTATACCCAGCAAAACTATCAATAACAATAGATGGAGTAAACAAGATATTCCATGACAAAGTCAGACTGAAACAAAATCTATCATTCAGAGACGATAGAGGGAAAATTCCCACCTACAGATATCAGATACCCATGAAACCACAGACAGTCAATAATCCCATAGAACAAAAGCCCAGAGATAGGAAAACCATACAAGCTACCATCAAAAACAACAGGAAATATCAATCAGTGGTAACTAACACCCCTTAATAACAATGTACTCAATTCACCTATAAAAAGACAAACACTAACAAGATGGATACAACAACAGAAACCATCCTTCTGTTACATACATGAAATACACCTCAACCTTAAAGACAATCACAGGCTCAGAGTCAAGGTTTGGGAAAGATTTTCCAATAATTGGCCCTAAAAACAAGCTAGGGTTGCCATCCTAATATCTAACAAGGCAGACTTTAAACTAAAATAAATTAAAAGATAACAAGACTGACATTACTTATTCATTTCAGGAAAATTTGGTCAAGAGGAGATTTCAATTCTGAATATTTATGCCACTAATATAAGGACACCTATCTATGTAAAAGAAACACTACTAAAGCTCAAATCCCACATCAGTTCTCACATCCTAATAGTGGGAGACTTCAAAACTTCTCTTTCACCCTTTGAAAGGTCAACTAGTCAGAGACTCAACAGAGAAATAAGGAGCCTAACAGAGGTTATGATGAAATGGATTTAAAAGATATTTACAGAATCTTCCACCTGAATGCAGAGGAATATACATATTTCTCAGTACCACATGGAACGTTCTAAAAAATTGACCCCATAATTGGTCACAGAGAATATATCAAAAGATATAAAAACTGGAAATAATACTTTGTATCATATTGGACCACCAGTGCCTAAAGTTAGAGTTCAACAATATCAGTTTTCATAGAAAGCCTACCAACTCATGGAAACTAAACATCACTCAACTGAAACACCTCTGGGTCAAGGAAGAAATTAAGAAAGAAATCAAAGTCCTCATAGATTGAATGAAAATGGATCCACAATATACCCAAACTTGTGGGACAAAAGAAAGCAGTCTTAAGAGACAAATTCATAGTATTAGATGCCTATAAAAAAAAAAAAACCCTTGAGAAATCCCACACAAACAAACTCACAGCACAGCTGAACGCCTTAGAACAATTAGAAGCAAACTCACCTAGAAGGAGTAGATGGCACAAAATATTCAAACTTAGAGCTGATATCAATACAATTTAAACAAAAAGAACATTACAAAGAATCAATGGATGAAAGAGTTGGTTCTTTGAGAAAGTCAAGAAGGTAGATAAACCCTTATCCAAACTAACCAAAAAGCAGAGAAAGAACATCCAAATAAATGAAATCAGAAATAAGAAGGGGGACATAACAACAGACCCCCAAGATATCCAGAGAATTATCAGGTCATACTTTAAAAATATATATTCCACAATAATGGAAAAACCTAGATGAAATGGACAGCTTTATGGACAGGTACCATATCCCAAAATTAAAAGATCAGATTAATTACCTAAATAGACCTATAACCCTAAAGTACATTGAAGCTGCTATTAAAAGCCTCCCAAGTAAAAAAAAGCCCAGGTTCAGATGGCTTCAGTGCTGAATTCTACCAGATATTGAAAGAAGAAGTATTACTATTACTCCTCAAATTATTTCACACAGTAGAAACTGAAGGAATATTGCAAAATTATTTTCATGATGCCATAATTAGCCTAATAAGCAAGCCATTCAAAGACACAACAAAGAAGGAGAATTACAGACCAATTTCCCTCATGAATATTGATGCTAAAATTCTCAACAAAATTTGGCAATCCATATACAACACTATATAAAAAACATCATCCACCATGATCAAGTAGGCTTCATCCCAGAAATGCAGGGACAGTTCAACATAGGAAAAACCATAAATGACATTCATCATATAAACAACCTGAAGAAAAAAACCCACATGATAATATCCTTAGATGCTGAAAATGCCTTGAACAAAAATCCAACACTCCTTTTTGATAAAAGTTCTGGAGAGATCATGAATCAGGAAAAATATCTGAATATAATAAAGGCAATTTACAGAAAGGTGACAGCCAACATCAAACTTAATGGTGAAAAACTCAAAGCAGTCGTACTAAAAGCAGGAACTAGGGAAGGATGTCCTCTCTGTCCATATCTATTCAATATAATTCTCCAAGTTTTAGCTAAAGCAGTAAGAGAATGAAAGGAGATTAAGTAGATTCAAACTGGCAAAAAAAGAAGTGAAACTACCTCTATTTGCAGAATATATTATTTTATACATAAGTGACCCCCAAAATTTTACTTCTACAGCTAACAAACACCTTCAGCAATGTAGAAGGATACAAGATCAACTCAAAGAAATCAGTACCCATCCTAGGGCTAAAAAAGAAAATATCTTTGAGCAAATATAACCAAAGAAGTAATAGATCTATTTGACAAAAACTAAATCACTGAAGAAATAAATTGAAGAGGACATCAAAAATTGAATGATCTCCCATGTTTCTAGATAGCTAGGATCAACATGGTAAAAATAGCAATTCTACCAAGAGCAGTCTACTGATTCAATGCACTTCCCATCAAAATCCCAACACAATATTTTACGGAACTTGAAAGAACAACATTCAACTTCATTTGGAATAAGAGGAAATCCAGGATTGCCAAAACAACTTTATAAAACAAAAGATCCTGAAGAGTCATCACCATCCCTGACTTCAAGTTATACTATAGAGAAACAGTCATAAAAAGAATCTGGTACTGGCATAAAAACAGACTTGTGGATCAATGGAATCAAATTGAAGATCCAGACAGAAACCCAAAAATCTATGAACACCTGATATTTGACAAAGACACCCAAAATACTCAGTGGTAGTAAGTATATTTAGCAAATGACGTTGGCATAGCTGGATGGTAGTGTGTAGAAAAATGCACATAGATCCACGCCTGTCACCCTGAACAAAACTCAAATTCAAGTGGATCAAAGATCTTATCATATTCCCAGCCACACTGAACTTGATAGAAAAGAAAGTGGGAAATACCCTCCAAGACATTGTCACAGATGACCACTTCCTAAATATAACACCAGTGGCACAGACACTAAGAAAAACAATCAGTAAGTGTGACCTCCTTAAACTGAGAAGATTCTCTAAAGCCACAGTCAACAGGATAAATTGTCATCATACAGACGTTGAAAAGATTTTTACCAACCCTACTATTGATAGAAGACTAATCTCTAAAATATATAGAGAACTCAAGAAACTAGAGCCCAAAACCTTGAATAACCCAATCAAAAAATGGGGTTCAGAGCTACAAAGAGAATTCTCAACTGAAGACTTACAAATGCCTGAAAGGCACATGAAAAAGTGCTCAACATATTTAGCCATCAGAGAAATGCAAATCAAAACAACTTTGCGATACCACATTACACATGTCAGATTGGCTAAGAAAAAAGACATAGATGATAGCCTGTGCTGGAGAGGTGGTAGAGCAAGGGGATTACTCCTCCATTGTTGGTGACAGTGTAAAGTTGTCCATCCACTCTAGAATGCAGTATGGCAGTTTCTCAGAAAACTGGAAATTCATCTCTCCAAAGATCCAGCAATACCACATCTGGGTGTATACCCTAAGGATGCACATTAGCACTCCAAAGGTATTAGTTCAATATGTTCTTTGCAGCATTCTTCATAATAGCAAGAACCTGGAAACAACCCAGATGCCCCTCAACTGAAGAAGATATTAACAAAGTGTGGTTCATCTACACAATGGAGTACTACTCAGCTTTGAGAAAAAATGATACCCTAAAATTTGCAGGCAAATGGATGGATTTGGAGAATATCCTCCTGAGCGAAGTATTACAAACCCAGAAAAATAAGAAGGAGATGTACTCACTAATTAGTGGACTTTAAACAAAAAAAACAAATAGCCAAGCATATCTAAGCTGGAAACCACAAACACTGAACAGCTTGGGATCAGAAATACCTTGAACCAGCACCTTGGATCCCACTACCTCTAGAGGAATACTTGATCCAGTCTTGCTGTGGGGGAGAGGAAAGCGAATCTGCCATGAGTGGATGCTGAACTAAGCCACCTTGGGAACTTGGAACCTCCCATCCTTGCTGGGGAGGAAACAAAGGGATGTGGAAAAGAGAGAGAGTGACTGGAAGGGGCAGGAGTGGGATGGGAGCTTGAACAAGGATATACACAGAAAAAATGTGACTTTATTCATAATAAATAAAAATAAGAATTTGGTTACATCATTCCTATGTTCTGGGAACTTGAAAGAAGTTGAGGTAAATGGTTAAGGACTAAGTTATTTGGCAGAAAAATGTTTAAGACAGCATGATATCCTTGTAGTGTATTGGCTATTGGTAATTGCTTTTAGTCATGCTTACAATATGTGTGTGAGAGAGCATAAAGTTGTGAAAAAGTATAGTTTGTTGAGTAAAGTTTTTTGAACAGATTTAAGTTTGCGTAGAGGGTGGGTACAGAGAAAACAGCTGCAATTGTTTAAGGAATTAGCCATTCATCAGGATTCTAATGTTTCATACACTGGGAAGTGTACCTTGAAGGCATTATCTCAGTCTTGATAACTGAACCCATGTGACCTGCAACTATGACACCTTCAATCATTGTGTGGTTTTTTCCCTCAAACTGTCAGCCAAAAAAATATATTTGCTTACTTAAGTTGATTTTATAGTATATTTTTGACACAAGAAAGGTAACAAATTCAATGTATATATTAGGCAGTGAATAACTTAGAGTAATTATCACATTAAACTGCTATTATTGGTTCATACTGAATAAATTCAAAATAATCTTCTATTTTGAGTATATTTTTGGCATCTCATAATTTTTAACATTTAATCAGTCAAAATGATTTAATTTAGTAGAGATATTTTTATGAATATACATGTTTTTCTTCATGTGGGCACGTGCACCATTTGTATACAGATACCCATAGAGGTCAACTAACTTGAAACTGTAGTTAGTGATGGCTGTGAGATATAATGTGGGTGCTAGGAACCTTTGCAAGAGAAGCAAGTGTTTTTAACTGATAAGCCTAACTCTCCAGCCCTGAATATAAAGTTTGAAAGGGCCAAAGATCTACATACAAAGTAAAAATTTAAAACAAACTGTATGTTATATGACAGAAAGAAAAACATAATTAAACAACAAAGAGTTGTACAAATCATTTATCTCTGCAGACTTACTAGAATTATATCCATTCAGAACAGTAAATAGGATAAATGCCACTGATACAGAGCATCAGAAAGCCATTCATTGTTGGTAGGATACAAACATGGCCCAGTCAGTGGAGAGGTTGAGTTGTTTCTTCCAAACTAAGTGCCTCCTGCCATTACATGAAGAAGTCATCTTTTGAGTATTTGTTCAAAAGTTTCCCAAAATTATATATCCATAAAAGAATGTTTATACCAGCTTTATTTATATTTGCCCAAGTCTGAAAGCCAAGAATGTGCCCTTCAGAAAGCGACAAAGTGCGGAAACTTCTGGACAATGGGCATGATATTTAGACATGACATTCAGAAACAAGAGGAAATTGTCTCACACCATGAAAAGTCAGGGGAAAAATTTAATACATACTAATAAGCTGAAGAAACAAATCTGAAAAATCTGCATATTGCATGATTTTAACTATGGGATGTTCCAGAAAAGGCAAAATAGTGAAATCAGCAAACTCCCCAGTGGTTGATGGAGAGCAGAGAGGAAGTAAACAGGTGGACTACAGAAACTCTAGATGTGTACCTTACAAAGCACAGAATATGACTGACAAAGAATCAGATCAACCTTATTAAAAAAAAAAGGTGAAATTATTGAAAGGAACAATTTAATAAATGCTTTAAGAGAGAAAGTATATGTATTTTAGAAGTGGGGTAAATATTTGAAAATTGGGTGTGGTAGCAGCTCTACTCTGTCCCAGGTAAATGCTAGCCTTGGGAATGCTTACAGATAAAATTTAAGTAAAGTAGAATGCAAACCAGGTAAATACAAATACATACATGTTTATATATGTGTGATTAAAAGCTCCTTATTATGGATTGGATTGTGTTGCTCAAATTCTGGTTGTATTGAAAGAGACTCAGAGCCAGATATTTAGGAAAGGCTGAAATATCAGAGAGAGGAATCACCACAGTCAAATCTCAACCAGTTAACTTTGAGCTTCCTCAGCTTCACTCCTGGTCACTTCTAATTCCTGCTGTTTTCCTAAGTCTACCTTAAATACTCTTCTCACCCAGCTGTATTCCATCCAGGCTAAGATTAAGGTATGAGCTACTCTATGTGGTAGTCAGCCCTGAACTCAAAGAAACATGGAAAGTTCTGTCTCTGTTGTTATGAAAATAAGGACATAGGTCACCACTCTTGGCTTTCCCTGTGCTAGGATTAAAGGCGTGTGCCATTGAAGCCCAGCTGTTTGTCCTTGCACTCACAGAAATCCAGAACTCCTGGAGCTATATGAGTTAGTACTGCTCTGTTATCCCTGGAACTCCCACAGCCACCTCTTCCTAAGTTTGACTGTGGGTTGATCTCTTGATATTTTAGATTTTATTAAATATGTAACTTATTACCACAGGATTGCATCTTCCCAAATCTATATGTGGAAATTTTCCCTGTCTCTGTTTTATTTAGAAATAGCATGACTGCACCTATAACTAGAGTGAAACCACAGTGGAATGAACAGATTCTAAATACAGTGTGCCTGGTGCTCTTATGAATAGGACGGATGCGTCATGATCCACACAGGAGGACTTTGTGAAAAAAGAAAGGCTTCACTTTTATATAAGCACCTGCAAGTTGCAAGATAGTGAATGTTATTAGTGAACCACCAGAACCCAGAGAAGAGGCATAGGTTGATCCATCTAAGCTAAACCAAGTCTGCCAGGGTCCTGTTCTCAAGCCTTCAGCTCCTAAAACTGTGAAAATGTAAAGTTCTGCAATGAGACATCCATTCTGTGATAGGATGCTAACAAGTCAGTAACATTCAACTCATTTCATCTTATGAGATATGCCTAAATAAAAAATGACACAAAAAGTTAAGTAATATTTAGGAATTAGTTAGGAAGAAAGAGATAACAAGGAAATTCTTAAGGAATGAAAATACCACATTTAACTTCATTTATTTACCCACTTGTCAGTACTATTTTTCATTTTATGAAATAAAGCCTATGGAATTCAGGTTGGCCTAGAATTCCTTATTGCCAAGGCTAGAGCCAAGCTTGCTGGAAGATCTGCCTTCCAGTTACAGGTGTGAACTACCGTGTCTGGCATAAAACGTTAGAATTAAACCCAAAGCTTTGTAATGTTAACATGATTCATTATATGATGTTAAAAATGATCTTCGTAGGATAATATGGCAACTCTGAATGTGTATATGTTACATAAGCATATACACTTTAAATAAGATATACATATGCATACATATGTATAGAATTTAAAATTAAAGATAATGTACTGCATACTTTTATGTCAACTTGACACAAGATAGAGTCATTGGAGAGGTGGAAATCCCAGTTGAGAAAATACCTCCCTAAGATTGGGCTGTAAACAAGCCTGTAGAGGCAGTTAGTTAATTAATGATTAATGTGGGAAGGTCCAGTCCATTGTGGATGAGACCACCTCTAGGTTTGTGATTAGAAAATAAGCTGTGAAAGCCATGATACACTATGATGTGCAGTACAAGCCAAATAAATTCTTTCCTCCTCAACTTGCTTTTGGTCATAGTATTTAATCACAACAATAGTAATCCTAACTAAAACAAATAAAGTTCTAAACAATAATATTATTATGATAATAGTAAAATACCTTAATACATAATTTTCAGAAAAAACTATATAAACAATAGGGACAGTATAATAACAAAATTGATCTAAGTCAGAGTAGTGCTATAGCATGTCTTTTTGTTTACTATGAATATGTTTTATTACCATTGGTTAATAAAGAATCTGTCTTAGTCTATATAAAGGTAGGATATAGCAAGTCCGAAAGTCCAAGAGAAGATATAGGGAGAAGAGGGCAGAATTGGAGGTAAGCCAGCAGCTGCTGGAAGAGCAAGGTATATTAGAACACAGGTAAAGTCATATGGCAACATGAATAAAAATGGGTTAATTTAAGATATAAAAGCTAGCTAGTAGTGAGCCTAAGCCACATGCCAAGTAGTTTGTAATTATTAGGAAGCATCTGAGTCAATTATTTGGAAAGTGGCTACAGGGCTAAGTGGTAAGAAAAAGCTTTTGACTACACAGTAAAATATTGTTTCCCCTAAAAAATGGATTTTTCTAAAATATAGAATAAATGTTTGTAAAAATTAATTAGCAGTAGGTCACAAAAATAGTTTAATTTCTAAAAAATGGTTGTATTACACTTCTCAACACAAATTATTTTATTTTATATATTTGTGCTTAATTTATGAATAATAAGAATCAATATTCTAGAATAAAGCATGAATATAATCTCACCAACACTCTGCCTGAATTTGTTTCATTATTATTATTATTATTATGAACAAAGAAGTCACACTTTCCATCCTTATATATCCTTATTCAAGGTCCCTTCCCCCTCCCACCACATCAGGTCATTATTTCTTCTACAAAAATCCCGATCCCCTCCTTGGGCAGGTAGCAGGAAGTCCCATGGTCCCACTGACCCAATAATGGTTAGTTCAGTCTCCATTCCTGTCAGATACAGTTTTCTTCCCCCTCGCTCAAGAGTGAGTCAGATGTTCCTCTAAGGAGAGTGGAATCCAAGAGGTCAGTCCAGGGTGATTCTGATTCCAAGTTGTTCAGTGGTTATGGTTTGCAGCTTGGGCATGCTTTGCTTTTCTTTTGTTTGTTTGTTTAGAGTCCACTAATGAGTAAGTACATCCCCTGCTTGTATTTCTGAGTTTATGATACCTCGCTGAGGAGGATATGCTCCAAATCCATCCATTTACCTGCAAATTTTAGGATATCATTTTTTCTTACTGCTGAGTAATACTCCATTGTGAAGATGTACCACAGTTTGTTAATCCATTCTTCAGTTGAGGGACATCTAGGTTTTTTCCAGGTTCTTCCTATTACAAATAACACTGCTATGAACAAAGTTGAGCTAATGCCTTTAGAGAGTGACTGTGCATCTTTAGGGTATACACCAGAAATGATATTGCTGGGTCCTTGGGGATACTGATTCTCAATTTTCTGAGAACCGACATACTGCGTTCCAAAGTAGCTGAACAAGCTTACACTCCCACCAACAATGTAGGACTGATTCCCTTGCTCTGCAACCTCTCCAGCATAGCCAATCTAACAGGTGTCAGAGGGTATCTCAAAGTTGTTTTGATTTGCATTTCTCTGATGGCTAAAGATGATGAGCACTTTTTCAGGTGCCTTTCAACCATTCGTAATTCTTCCACTGAGAATTCCCATTTTAGATCTGAACCACATTTTTTGATTGGGTTATTCAAGGTTTTGGGCTCTAGTTTCTTGAATTCTCTATATATTTTAGAAATCAGTCCTCTATCACTTACAGGGTTGGTGAAAATCTTTTTGCATTCTGTAGGCTGTCGTTTTGTCCTTTTGACAGTGTCCTTGGCTTTACAGAAGCTTCTCAGCTTCAGGAGATCCCACTTATTGATTGCTTTTCTTAGTGTCTGTGTCACTGGTGTTATAATTAGGAAGAGCTTGCCTGTGCCAATTCTTAAAAGAGTGTTTCCCACTTTCTTTTCTATCAAGTTTAAAGTGGCTGGGTTTATGTTGAAGTCTTTGATCCACTTGGACTTGAGTTTTGTGCAGGGTGACAGGCTTGGATCTATTTGCATTTTTCTACACACTTCCATCCAGCTATGCCAACACCATTTGTTAAATATACTATCTTTTTTCCATTGAATATTTTGGGATGTTTTGTCAAATATCAGGTGTTCATAGGTGTTTGGGTTAATGTCTGGATTCTCAATTCTATTCCAATGTTCCAAAGTCTGTTTTTATGCCTGTACCAGGCTATTTTTATTACTGTACATCTATAGTATAAATTGAAGTCAGGGATGGTGATACCTCCTGAGGTTCTTTTGTTGAGTAAAATTATTTTGGAAATCCTGGCTATCCTGTTATTCCAAATAATACTGAGTATTGTTCTTTCAAGATCCAGAAAATATTGTGTTGGGATTTTGATGGGCAGTGCATTGAATCTGTAGATTGCTTTTGATAGAATTCCCATTAATACTATGTTGATCCTACCTATCCAGGAACATGGGAGAGCTTTCCATTTTCTGATATCCTCTTCAATTTATTTCTTTAGTGTTTTAAAATTTTTGTCAAACAGATCTGTTACTTCTTTGGTTATAGTTACTCCAAGATGTTTAATATTATTTGCTGCTATTATGAAGGGTAACATTTTCCTTATTTCTTTTTCAGCTCTTCTATCTTTAGTGTATAGAAGGGCTACTAATTTCTTTGAGTTAATCTTGTTTCCTGCTACATTGCTAAGGTGTCTATCATCCATAGCAGTTCTTTGGAAGAATTTTGTGAGTCTCTTATGTATACAATCATATCATCTGCAAATAGAGATAGCTACACTTCTTCTTTTCCAATTACTTTCCCCTTAATCTCTTTTCATTAACTTATTGCTTTAACTAAAACTTCAAGAACTATATTGAATAGATAAGGGGAGAGAGGATATCCTTGTCTAATTCCTGATTTTAGTGGGATTGCTTTGAGTCTTTCTCCATTAAGTTTGATAATGGCTGTCAGCTCCTTGTAAATCGCCTTTATTATATTTAGGTATTCTCCCTGTATTTCTGATCTGTCCAGGGCTTTAATCGTAGACGACTGTTGGATTTTGTCAAAGGCTTTTTCAGCATCTAAGAATATGTTCATGTAGTTTTGTTCCTTTAGTTTGTTTATATGATAGATATGGTTTACAGTTTTCATATGTTAAACCAGCCCTGCAATTCTGGGATGAAGCCTACTTCATCATGGTGGATGATATATTTTATACATCATTGTATACAGTTTGCTAAAATTTTGTTGAGAATTTTAGCATTAATATTCATGAGGGAAATTGGTGTGTAATTCTCATTTTTCATTGTGTCTTTGAGTGGCTTGGATATTAGGGTAATTGTGGCTTCATAAAAGTAATTTGGCAATACTCCTTCAGTTTCTACCGTGTGAAATAGTTCAAGGAGTAACATTAGTAATTCTTATTTGAATGTCTGGTAGAATTTGGCACTGAATCCATCAGGATCAGCGCTTTTATTTTTGGGAAGGCTTTTAATGACAGCTTAAATTTACTTATGGGTTATAGGCCTGTTTAGGTAATTAATCTGATCTTTATTTATTTTTGGTAGATGGTACCTGTCCAGAAAGCTGTCCATTTCTTGTAGGTTTTCCATTTTTGTGAAATACAGAATTTCAAAGTATGATCTGATAATTCTTTGGATTACCTGAGGGTCTGTTGTTATGTCCCTTGTTTCATTTTTGATTTTGTTGATTTGAACAATCTCTCTCTGTTTTTTTGATTAATTTGGCTAAGGGCTTATGTATCTTCTTGACTTTCTCAAAGAACCAACTCTTATATTCATTAATTCTTTGTATTGTTCTTTTTGTTCAAATTGTAATGATTTCAGCTCCAAGTTTGATAATTTCCTGCCATTTACTCCTTCTAGGTGAGGTTGCTACTAATTCTTCTAAGGCTTTCAGCTGAACTGTTAGGTCTCTAGTGTGGGATTTTTCTAGGTTTTTCATGTAGGCATCTAGCGCTATGAATTTTCCTCTTTAGACTGCTTTTCTTGTGTCCCACAAGATTGGGTATGTTGTGGATTAATTTTCATTAAATTCTAGGAAGACTTTGATTTCTTCCCTAATTTCTTCCTTTACCAAAAGATGGTTCAGCTGAGTGATATTTAGTTTCCATGAGTTGGTAGGCTTTCTTTGATTTTTGATGTTGTTGAACTCTAACTTTAGGCCTTGGTGGTCCGATATGTTACAAGGGATTATTTTCATTTTTTTATCTGTTGATATTTGCTTTATGACCAATTATATGTCAATTTTGGAGAAGTCCATGAGGAGCTGAGAAATTTGTATATTCCTTTGCATTTGGGTGGAAGCTTCTGTAGATATCTATTAAATCCATTTGCATCATAACCTCTTTTAGACTCATTATTTCTCTGTTGAGTCTTTGTCTTGTTGTCTTATCTAGGGTTCAAAATTCGGTATTGAAGTCTCTGACTATTAAGGTGTAAGAATTGATGTGGGATTTGAGCTTTAGCAGTGTTTCTTTTACATAGGTAGGTGCCCTTAACTTAGTGGCATAAATATTCGGGATTGAAATCTCCTCTTGACCAATTTTTCCTGTGATGAATAAGTAATGACCATCTTGGTCCCTTTTTATTGCTATTTGCTTAAAGTCTACTTTGTTAAATATTAGGATGGCAACTCCAGCTTGTTTCTTAGGACCATTTGCCTGGAAAATCTTTTCCCAACCCTTTACTCTAAGCCTGTGTCTGTCTTTGCATTTGAGGTGGTTTTTTTTGGTAGGCAATAGAAGGATGGCTTCTCTTGTATCCATCTTGTTAGTTTGTGATGCTTTATTGGAGAGTTGAGTCCATTGATATTAAGGGATATTAGTGACCACTAATTGATATTCCCTGTGATTTTTTTGGTGGTAACTTGTTTGTATTTCTTTTCTCTGGAATATTCTTCTGTGGAATTATTGATTGTTTGTGATTTCATGGGTGTATCTGGGGTCCTTAGGTTGGAGTTTTCTCTCTAATACTCTTGGTATCACTGGAATGGTAGATAGATATTGTTTCAGTCTGATTTTGTCATGAAATATCTTGTTTACTTCATCTATGATGATTGATAATTTTGCAGTGTATTGTGTATTAGTTTGGTAGCCATGCTCTTTTAGCATCTGTATAACTTCTGACCAAGCCTTTCTTGCTCACATCATTTCCATTGAATAGTTAGGTGTTATTCTGATGGGTCTGCCTTTATATGTAAGTTGGCCCTTTTCTTTTCCAGCTCTTAAAATTTTTTCTTTGTTCTGTATGTTTTGTGGCTTGATTATAATGTGGCATGCTGACTGAATTTGGGAGTCATATCTATTTGGTGTTCTGTAAGGTTCTTGTATCTTTATTGGCATTTCCTTCTTCAGTTTAGGGAAGTTTTCTTCTATGATTTTATTGAAAATATTAACTTTACCTTTGAGCTGGTATTCTTCTCCTTCTTCTATTCCTATTATTCTCAAATTAGGTCTTTTCATGGTGTTCCAGATTTCCTGAACATTTTGAGTTATGGCTTTTTTAGTTTTACTATTTTCTTTGACTGATATATCTATTTGAGCTACTGAGTCTTCCACTTCAGAGATTCTATCTTCCATCTCTTGAACTCTGTTGGTTATGCTTGTATCTGTGGTTCCAGCTTTTTTCTTCAGATTTTCTATTTCCATCTTTGCCTCATTTTGTGCCTTTTTTATTGCTTCTATTTCAGTTTTTAGTTCCTGGCATGTTTCTTTCATTTTTTGGTTATCTTTTTCTTGGTTTTCTTTCATAGATTTATTCATCTCTTCCAATTTTTTGTTTGTATTTTCTTCTATTTCTTTATTTCAATTTTTCACATCTTCTGTGAGCGCTTCTATTATCATCATAAAGGAATTTTTGATGTTGCTTCCTTCTGTTTCTTCTTCATTGCTCAGTTCAGGCCTTGTAGTTGTAGGACCACCACTTTTTTCTGAAATTACTTTGTTGTTCTTTATATTATTATATATATTTTTGCACTGGTGTCTGCCCATGGCTTCAATGGTTCACAATTTGGTAGCTCCATGTCAGTTTTTCCATGCGGACTTGTGTGTCTCCTGTCACCTGAACAAAAGGTCTGCTCAGTCTCTAACTCTGCTCTGGGCAGGAGACTGAATTTCAAGTCTTCAATCTTTTTCTCTTTGAGCCTTTGGAGGCTGGGTAGCCATGCGAGTTTTCTTAGCAGCAGCTGAGGGGACCGTGACAGCCAAATTTTATCTCTGTCTGCTTCAGAGTGTGTTGGGACATGCTCCCCAGATAGCAATTGGTCCTGGAACTGAGTCCCAACCAGAACACAATTTTCCTTTTCAGGGATTCAGGTGCTGGGGCCAGCTGGTCCCACCTCACCTTTGGACAGATTCTGAGTTTGTCTTTCAGAGTCCTCAGTCCTTCTCTGTTTGATCAGTTGGAGGCAGTTGGGCATGCAAATTTCCTCAGCAGCAGCTGGGGGGAACCTGAAAGTCAAAGTTTATTTCTGTCTGGTACAGAGTGTGTGGGGACCCGCTCAACAGACAGCACCTCTCTGCCTGAATTTGAACTCTAGTACACACAGTAAAAAAAAGAATCAACTCCTACAAATGTCCTCTGGCTTCCACTTATGAATTGTATAATACAAATGCCCACATACACTCAAACACAAATTAAATCCTTAAAGTGTTTTAAAAATTTCAAGCAACAGAATGTAGAATAAAATAAACCACAATAAATAAAAAAGTTGACCCTTTCTGGAAGTCACTTGATACCTGCAGTGCCTGCAGAAAGAGCTAGACTCACCTGGCAAAGGCCTGGGCTGACCAACTCAGGTACCACTTAGGCCTAGATCAGGGCTTTTAGTTGACCCACCCCAACATCTACCCCATTTGTGAACTGCTGAATCACATGAACTCACCAGTCCTTCTGAATCATAGCTACAGGATTCTATGACTAGGTGAAATAGCAGGATATCTGAGAGGAGTTTTAGTGAGAGTCCAGTATTGATGGTGTAGCAGAAACCAGAGATCTTGAACCAGACCAACCACACACTGCAATGATATTTGCATGTAACCTATTTAGACAAAAGTGTGTGCTGTTTGACACACTGTAGCTTCCAATGCCACTATAAAAAACAAATATCTGAAGGAATGGAGGGAAAGTCAGAGCAGTGGCACAGTACATGAATTGGAAACACAACAGTCATAAGGAGTTTGAGAGAAGGCTCAAGTTGATAGAGAAGCAGGTTGTTGTCCAGAGGCATTGACAGGTATACAACAGCTTGCAACTTGCCTACACCCATCCCCAGAAAAAGCTGCACAGTTACAGGATCTCCTTCACATTGAACAGCAATAGGATATTTGAAATTAAGAATACTCTATTTACTAGAATTGGCCTCCTTGAAAGACCTCCATGGTCTGTGCTTCTTCAGAGGAACATTTGATGTCAGTGGGCAATCCTTGGCATGTACTGCTGCAGTAAACAAGTGGATGTCTGTGGTCTGTGTTGTAGCCAGAAACCATAAGGAGATCTAATGTTCATGCTACTGCTGCCTGTGAAGATCAACAAAGCTATTTTTGCAGTGCTGGTAATAACTGTAGATTCACAGTTGAGAGGGAAGGACACAAAGTTTTTGTGATGACTCCTACCTCTACCACACCCCATTTCTACCTACAAAGAAAAGTGTGATATACTACAGGGGAGATCATCAAGGAAAACTAAGAAAAAAACTGATGTAGATGCTAAGATGTGATTCTTCACACTGCACATAGAGAAAGATTCAGCTTCTTTGGGGGAGCTGGCCACTGGGAATTTGAACATGCTAGAGTATATGGACAACACAAAATAAACATTTTTGTTGTTTGTTTGTTTGTTTACTGTTTTTCTTTTGAGGTGATTCATGGACAGGGAGGCAGATATAAGAGGACTGGGTGGTAAGTACAATTGAGATGCATGAAGTGAGTTCCTAAATAATCAAAAATTAAAATATTATGTTAAAAGAAGAATAATAATAATTGAATATAGTGAGCAATAAAGCTAAGAACAACCCACAATAGTATACAAAGAAAATTTAAAATAAAAACCAAATAATATATTTTTTACTAACTAATAAAAGTAAATAGACTAAGAAAATAAAGGAACTAGAATGACTTATTCAGAAAGAAAAAGGTAAGATTCAAGTTAGTAACATGAACATTGAGCAAAAAAAGAAAACATAAGATAAACAAGGCTCAAAAGAAAGTCAAAGAAACATAATTTTTAAAATATGAAGTTTATAGATTTAAAATTTTAAAGGGAATGAGGTTTATAGATTTGAAAATTTGAAGGGAATTAACAATTTTAGAATAATTTCTTAAATGCAAACAAAACATAAATTACTGAAACTAACATAAAGAACAAAAAACAAAAATAAACTGAGGATGGGAGAGACAGTATAGTGGTTAAGAGCACTTGACTTTCTTGCAGATGATCTAAGCTCATTTGCGATATGGTGGTTACAACTTCTTAAAACTCCAGTTTCAGAAAATATGATGCCCTTTTCTGGCCTCCAAAGGCACCTGCAGAGAGACAGAGACAGAGAGAGAGACAGAGAGAGAGAGACAGAGAGAGAGAGAGTTTTTAAGATAAAGGGCAGAATAGGCATATTGAATTAAAAGAACTGGAAAAGAGTTAAACATACTCCTCCACTCAAATAGAATGATGGGTGAGGTCCACCAGAGCTGTCTGAGCACACTCACAGAAAGACTGTTGTAGGAAATCCAGCCAGCCTTAGTTTGGAGGATGATAATTAACACTAATCATTGTCTTCTAATATCACCCAATGGCTCCTGAAGAGATAATCACAGGTCTATCAAACTTATGCATATCCAAGCTAAAAATGGTTAAAATAACTTAATGAATGAAATATTTTTGTTCATCCTTTATCTACATGTAATTAGGAAGAATTTTGGTTTTTTCAAAAATAAAGGGGTTTAACTCTACATAATCCATTATTGCATTTCATAATATTAAAACATTATGGGAAAAAATTATGTGATTGCCTCTTTAGGGAATGGGAAAAACTTACTAAAATTTAATTCCCATTAAGGACAAAACTGTTCATAATTAAATGAGAAGGGAACATACATAATTCTGCTAAGTATTTGTGAAAAGCCTGCTGAGAATTCCACTGTTAATGGGCAAAGCAGACTTCTTTCTTATGATGTTGGAACTGTGGCAAGGCTGCCTGTTTTTATCATTTCTATTTGCCTTGCTGATGTGTGATGTTGTTGTATTCAAGATAGACAAAACTATGCAAATAAAGTTCCTAAAACTGTGCAGATTTTATTAGAATAATGGACAATCCAAAGATGTCAGTGCTGAAAACTCTGTGCTATCTTGCACTGACTATCATTTACTATATGAAAGAGTCGAGAGAATATACAAACTTAAAATTAACAAGAGAAAGTATCTGAAATATGACATTTTTACAAAACATACCTCTATCTCTGCATACTAGCAGAAGGCAATTGATTAAATAATAATTATTTCTAAACTATTAAAAAGTCAGAAGGTGTATAGAAAGAATATGCCTCAAGACAAAAAAAAATATTGAAGACATTCTTGAACACTATTGTTGACGACATATAGCAAAGGAAATTTAGCTCTTTTACACTGATAACTTAAAACTGTAATACTTCAATTTGTTTTTCTGGTTACTTGTTTGTAAAAGCAATGTAGATTTTAAAATTTGTTCAGAAAACTGAAGCACCAAATATAGCCAATTTCTTTCAAAAGGGGAAAAAGGAATTGAGCACACCATATTATATATAAAGAATAATTTTTATAAGTTCTTCATACTTAATAGTGTTGGGTGTATTTTTGCCTTCTTGTACAAGTTTCATACTGATTTTCATAATGTTTGAATCATTCTGTACTCCCCCAGCAGTGAGTGAAGGTTTACCCTTCCACACAACTTCAATAGAATCTATTGTCATTTGAATTTTTGACAGTAGCCATCTTAACTGTGGTGAGATGAAATTTCAAAGTAACTTTAATTTGTATTTCCATCAAGGCTAGTTATGTTGCCCACATTTATTAGCTATTAGTATTTCTTTTTTTGAGAACTCTCTCTCAGTTCTACTGAAGTGACCACCTCAACCAGCAAGAAAGACACAACACCAAGCTCTTCTTTCTGCAGTTTATTCAGGAACCTTTAACAATCTTCTGATGACTTCTGACTGACAACCCTGGGGAAACCCACTCATAGCCCAAATAGCCTCTGGGCAGCCAACCCTAGTGTGCCATGTGGGCACTACCTGTAGGCCCAGGTACATGGAATCAAGCCAGATCCTTAGCCTTAGCCATATATGGAATTGTTTATCACTGAGAGCACTCACTATGTGGAAGGTGGAGGGTGGAAGCCAGTGCCATCTTTAAGGCGCAGTTCTCCCTTTTATATATTATAGCAACAGGCAAGAGTAGAGGCCTGATCTCTGTGGAGTGGACCAGGGACATTGTACTGATCCTCACTCAGGTGTCATCCACCCGATGAGTACCAGACCTGTCCAATACCCTTTTTCACAGAGGTGGGACGCAAGGTATCAACCCACATGCAATCAGGCATGCTCTTCTTGGGGCCCAAGTCTCGGCGGGCCCCAAGTGCAGTGCTCAAGCCTTGCATCCTGTGCTTAGGAAAACTAATCCTTTAAGGTAGCCAGCCAAGCATGAGGGGACTGTCCTACTTCAATGGCTGTAAAGGCTTGAATAATTATGGCTGGGAAGCCTTAATCCGGCAAATGCACCACAGGCACACCAAAGAGACCAATACCTTTCAAGGCTCCTATTGCTACTAAATAACCATGGAAATAACTTAGCATCATGATGGACTGTCTTCAGTCTCGGAAACACTGACAGGATCCCCCACCTTGGTTCCAGCATTCCCAGTTGCATCATAACAAGGATGAGAAGGAGGGCCGCTACCTCCATCGTTGTGCTCCTCCCCATACTGGGCTCTTCTAGTGAGGTGATCCGGTACCCACACTGGATCTTGTTGGTCCTGAGGAAAAACAAACAGAACCTCATGCCCATGTCAGCACGGGATCGGGCCCACGCCAGAGCCCTGTCAAATCATCCTTCCATTTTACCATTCCTTTTGTGGTACCATGAGGCTCATGATGCCTATCCACTGTGGAATGGCTCTGAGCATCCAAATTTAAAAAATTAATGGTAAACAGGGCAAGGGAAAGTCTCCTTTTGGGTATAGCCATGGCCTATTCCCCCTTTTTGTTTTTGCAGGCATTCTTTTAACGTGCAATGAGCACGTTCCACAATGCCTTGTCCTTGGGGGTTGTAGGGCAAGCCATGAGCAAGTTGTACCTCCATCTGGCAACAGAAAGAGGCAAACTGCTGTCCTATGTAAGCAGGTCCATTGTCAGTCTTAAGTTGTTGAGGCTTTTCCCAGGCTCCCAGGCCTCCAAACAGTGGGCAATAACGTTAAGTTCTTTTTCCCCAGTCAAAGGCATGGTGTGCATAACACCCAAGCAGGTGTCCACAGACACATACACGTATTTAACATGCCCAAATTCAGAGATGTGTGTCACATCCATTTGCCAGACCTTTAAGGGGAGTAGGTCCTGGGGGTATACTCCAATGCTGGGCAGGTGTTGATAAACCACACATTGGAGGAAATCTAAAAATCACTTTTTTGGCATCAGCTCAAGGAAGAGAAAACTTTTGTTGTAACGTCTTTGCATTGACATGAAATGTTTTATGAAAGGTTCTGGCTCTGTCCAAGGCAGAACTTAAAGAACATCCATTCCTGGCAAATCCATTGATCTACTGTATCATTTCCTTTGCTCAGAGGCCCAGGCAGGCCTGTGTGAGCTCTAATATGCTGAGGATAAAAGCAGGACTTTCTATGCCAAATCAAATGTTGTAATTGTCAAAACAAAATGCAGACCAGACTGGAGCTCTTAATAGGTCCGGCCACTTCCAAAACTTTGAGGGCATTAATAACATAGGCAGAATCTGATATCAAATTAAAAGAAAAAGGACAATCCTTAAAAACTTCAATTACTATCTTTAATTCTACCATCTGTGGAGAGCCGGGTTGAAACTGATGCTGTACAGGCTGTTGTGTATCTATCATATACACGTCACATCCCGTTTTAGATCCATCTGTAAACACATTTTGGGCATTAACAATGGGCTGGGATGACATTACCCTGGGGCATATCACCAGATGTTCTTTAAAGAATCCTATTAAGGGGTGTTTGGGGTAGTGATTATCCATGCATCCAGTGAAGCTGCATTGCAAAATGGCCCAGTTATCTATTGTAGCACATAAAGTTTGAACTTGGTGACTGGTATAAGGCACTATAATGGTAACTGGAATAACCCCAAAATACTGTAAGCATTTTTGGGCCCCAATCATGGCAATATTAGCTACAGCAGTAGGATAATGTTCAATGGACTTGGCTGGCGAAATCTTGGAATGAATTCAGAACAACAGCCCATCCTGCCACAACAACCTGTTAGGTTGTGAATAGGTAGGGAGGATGCACAAGGCAACATCCTTGCCTTTTTGTATTCTCTGTAAGAAGGCATCCTGTAATCTTTTTTCCACCTTTTGTAAGGCCTCCCTTGCCTTTTCAGTCAATTGTCCCTGAGAACTCAAGGCGGAACCCCCATTTAGAATATTATAAAGGGGCCTTAACTCATAATTTGGTAACTTTAAATAACACCTGATCCAATTTATATCTCCTAACAATTTTTGAAAATCATTCAGGGTTCTTAAATTATCTTTTCTCAATTCCACCTTTTTGGAATAACACATCTCTCATTAACTTTTGCTCCTAAATAGTTAACAATTTGATCCTTTTGTACCTTTTCAGGGGCTATAAGCATCCCTCCTCTTTTAAGCATATTAACCAAATCCATATATGCTCGTTCCAGCATTTGCTTTCCTTTAGCTGCTAGAAAAATATCATCCATATAATGTATGCATCTCAGGGTAGGATATTTCTGCCTAAGCAGAGCAATAGTCTCATCCAAATAAAGCTGACACATAGTAGGGCTATTGGCCATGCCTTGGGGCAAGACCACCCATTTGTATCTCTTACCGGGTTCCTCATGATTGCAGGAAGGGATGGTAAAGGCAAACCTCTCACTGTCTCAAGCACATAGCAGAATTGAGAAGAAGCAATCTTTAATGTCAATAACAATGACAGACCATGAGGCTGGCAAGGAAGAAAGTAAAGGCAAGCCACACTGTACAGGACCTATGATTTGCATTTGATCATTAATGGCTCACAAATCATGCAAGAGATGCCATTTGCCAGACTTCTTCTTTATCACAAAAATAGGTGTATTCCACAGGGACACCGAAGACTTAATATGTCCCAAAGAAAGTTGTTCCTCTACCAATGTTCTGACAGCAGTCAATTTTTTAGAGGAAAGTGGCCACTGAGGAACCCATATGGGCTTCTTTGTTTTCCAGGATATGGGGATACCCTCCTCAGTGGCCCTTAGTATAAACCCAGGCCCTGTCTGTGGCTTCTCTGTTGTACCTTAATGGGATATTTTCTCCCCTGCAGAAATTTCCTTAATCCATAGCTTGGGTGGTAACCCACGCTATTCATCATCTTAAATGATGTGGGGGAATCATCATTACTTAACCTGAAACCCATATCTTTTAAAAGTTCTCTGCTCCATAATGAAACTGGAAGTTCAAGCACATAGGGCTGCATAATGCTGGAATGTCCTTCCTCATCTTTCCATTGTAACTGCCTTGCACTTATGTCTGGGGCTTTGGCATATCCCAGACCTTGTAATGTCTGGAAGGACATCTGTATGGGCCATCCTGATGGCCAATCCTTCCTGGCAATGATGCTCTTGTCCACCCCTGTGAATAACAGGCCTAAAATATTTTTATTATCAATAATGAGCTCTAACACTGGCCTCTGATCCAAATCCAGAGACAGAAATGTTAAGTCTGTTCCTGTGGACCTAAAACCTCTGTCTCCTCTTTCTTTTGACTGTGCTGCAAAGCAACCATGTAGGCTAGGCATGATCAACAATTGGGCAATCCTATTTCCTGGAGAAATGGCTGAGATTCCCTTCAGAGACTCAACCATAATTTTTACAATTCCAGTATAATCTGGGTCAGCCACCCCTGGGTGGATTTTGAGACCTTCAATGGTTGCAGAGGACCTCCCTATATCAAGCCCACTGTGCCAGGCTCAAGGGGTCCCTTAAAATCTGTGTCCACCAGCTGGACCCCCATTTGGGGAGTTAGTGTGAGTCTGGTGGTGGCACGGAGGTCCAATCCTGCCGAACCCACAGTGGCTCTCCACGGTCCTCGGGGTGCCAGAGGGTTGGCCACTGCTCCTGACACCATTCCTTGTCCTTGCTTTTGATTACCCCACATATTTGTGGGCCCTGAGGGCGAGGACCCCACTGCCCATTTTTTGAATGAGTTCCTGCTTGGACCTGAGTCAAAGGCTGATGATTTATGTCTTTTACCAACCAGCATTCATTTGCCCAGTGTTTTCCCTTCTTACATCTAGGACACACCCTGGGCTGTGCAGGGTGTTGTCCCTTTCCTGTTTCTACCCTACTTCCTATCTCAGGGCAATGTTGCTTCAGATGTCCCATCTTACCGCACTTGAAGCAAGCACCCGAACTTCCCTTTTTATTCTGAGTCAACTGGACTACAGCTTCCGCCAGACCAGAATTGGTCAATGGCCACCCTAGCTCTCTGCAAACCTTCATCTATGCCTCCAGTCCTCTATTCTTATACGGGGTTATGGCAGCTCTGCACTCCTTGGTACACTGCTCATAAACAAGCTGCTTAATCAGAGGCATTACTGCATCTGGGTCCCGAAAAATTCTACCTGCATCCTCAACTATGTGAGCAATGAAGTTTGAGAATGGCTCAGTGGAACCTGCAAAATCCTAGTGAGGTTACCACTCACCTCGCACTTATTTGTTAAGGCCTTCCATGCCTTAATGCCAATCTTATTGATCTGTTCATAAACTTGAACTGGGTAGCCTGTCTGTTGATTAGCAAATCAACCCTGGCCAAGCAGCATGTCTCTATCCCATGCAGGATTTCCAGCGGCCTGATTAGCTGTGGCCTCTTCACTGGCAAACTCAATCAGAAAGGCCTTCCAGTCTAGATACTGTCCTAGGCTCAAACAGGCCTGCGCAAGCCCACTCCAATCACTGGGCATCATGCAGTGCCTGTTCAAAGCCTCCACCTGGGCTACAGTGAATGAGGCCATAGTTCCGTAAGTCCATACTGACTCAGCCAGAGATTTTATCACCTTGAAATCTAAGGGCTCCTCGTATCGATTTCCTTGTGGATCTTGAAACACTGGATAAGCTAAGTGCAACTCTGTTGTAAGTGCCTTCCATACCCCCGGATTGAAAGTTCACCCTGAACTGTCACCCCCACCTTCCACATAGGGAGGGGGACCTGAGGGCACGACTTGACATGCTGGGGACTGCAGCATTCTCCTCTATCTGGATCTCGCTTTTCTTTCCTTTTTTTCTTTTTTCTTATCCTTGTCCTTTTCATCTGTTCTATGAGTGACAGTAGCACTTCCTCAGAGTCTGTAGACTCAGGAGTTTCTATGTCAGCAAGGTCAGGGTATAACTCCCCCCTTTTATTCTATCCCTTTTCACTGCTTGCCTTTTCTGATCTCTCCTCCTGTAGCATTTCTAAGGCGGCCTGACCATTTTCTACTGCCTCACTGCAGTGCTGATCCTCAAGATGGCCTCTTATTATTTTCCAGATTGGCCTAAGCAGCTCCTTAAGAGCCAAAAAAATTAAGTGCGAAGGAGAAGCACCCATAACTAATCTAGTAACCTCTTATGTAATCTCTTGCTTTTGCTTTCAATTTACCTGCTGGCCAGCCTTTTGTCCCACTCTCTCTTTGTCTACAGAGAAGAGCAAGATTTTTTTTCCCCAATTTTAACATGGCTTCCCACCTTACCTGGGAACTTTTTTACCTGCTTTTACCATGGATTCCCATCTTACCTGGGAACTTACCAGTGCACTGCCCTGACTGCAGAAAGTTCTGAGCCTTCGTTGAGAATAGAGTCCATATGGGCTGCTACTTGTCACGACCACCTCGACCAGCAAGGAAGACACAACACCAAGCTCTTCTTTCTGCAGTTTATTCAGGAACCTTGGACAATCTTCTGATGACTTCTGACTGCCAACCCTGGGGAAACCTGCTCGCAGCCTAAATAGCCTCTGGGCAGCCAACCCTAGTGTGCCACGTGGGCAGTACCAATAGGCCCAGGTATGTGGAAGCAAGCCAGATCCTTAGCCTTAGACAAATATGGAGTTGTTTATCACTGAGAGCACTGACCATGAGGAAGATAGAGGGTGGAAGCCAGCACCATCTTTAAGGCTCGGTTGCATGTAGCTCTCTACATTCTACAGTTTTTCTTTTTATTTGAGTGGATTTTTGCTGATGTTTAGTGTTATTTTTCAATTATTTTGTATTCTAGAATTTACTTCTTTGCTACATGTATTTCCAGAAAATATTTTTCTCTATTCTGTCAGCTTCCTATTTATTTGCTTGATGACATCCTTGTTTGTAAGAAGCCTTTGAACATCATAAGGTCTTATTTGTTATTTGATGGTCTTATTTCTCAAGTAATCATATTTTATTTAAAAAGTCCTTGCCAATGCTTTTATCTTATAGAGTATTTTTTACCTTTTCTTATAGAAGTTTATGATTTTCAAGTTTTACATTGAAGTTCCATGATTTCATGGAGTTGATTTTTGTGCATCATTTGTTTAACAGACTGACTTCACTCTGGTATGTATTTTTGGCTTATATTTTTAAAAAAATAGGTGTCTGTGATTGTGTATATCTGTTCACTGTATTTCATGCAATGTTGATTTTTTTTTAAGAATTTGGGAGCAATTATTCTTTTTCTATTTTATAAATAATTTGAGAATCCCTATGGTTTTGCATTTCTGTGAACTTCCTTGAATGCAGACACTCATGGCTGCTTCCTGTGCAGGTAATTAGTGATAGCTGAGTGCTCAGCCTAAACAGGATATTAATAACACTATAACCAAAGCTCAGACAATATCACAATAGGAAGGAAAAAAGAAAGAAAAGATTGAGAAAGAAGAAAAGAAATAGTGGAAGGAAAGAGGAAAGGAAAAAGGAGAATAAAAGGAATGAAAGGCATAGGAAAGAGGAGCAAACTTTGCAAGTATGATCTCCCAGAAGCACCTTCATTGTCCTTGCTGGAGACTGGGCCTGTCAATAGCCAATCATGGATTATGAGGGGCTTATTGAAGACTCCCTCTCCCTTCTGAACTATTGGTTACTGATGGATTTTTTCAAAGGGACAATAATTTTTAGTTGTGTATCTAACACCAGGATCCAGTGATTTTTTTTTCCAGATCCATAATCAGACAGTCTTGGTTCAAATCAGTGAGTCAAAAACAACAAAAAAGGCATATATATATATATATATATATATATATATATATATATATATGAAAGGGAATTGAAGGAAAGAAGAAGATTATAAAGGTCAGGAAGAAATTAGAGGAGATAGAAAAAGGGTGTAAACAAAATGCATTATGTATATGTGTGAAATCTTCAAAGAACAAATTTAATCAATAAAAAATTTTTTAAACAGAGATTTTTTAAGCAGAGTTATGTTTGCCAATAAAGTATCTTTGGCAATATCACAAAATAGTAAAATATGAAAACATATAGTTTCTTAGCAATATCCTCTTTCTATCCTTGTATATCCTTATTCAAGGTCCCTTCCCCCTCCCACCACATCAGGTCATTCTTTCTTCTCCACAACTCCCCATCCTCTTCCTGGGCAGGGAGTCCCATGGTTCCACTGACCTAATATTGCTTAGTTCAGTCTCCATTCCTAGTAATATCTAAATTTATAAATAACTAAAAAAAAAAAAACAAAAACTCCTCAAGTAATCCATTTAAAAATTTGGTACAGATTTAAACAGAGACATTTCAATAGAGGAAACTCAAATGGCTGAAAAACACTTAAATCAATGCTTAACATCCTTAGCCATCAGGAAAATACAAATCAAAACTACTTTGAGATTCCATCCTACACCTGTCTGAATGGATAATATCAATACACAAGTGACAGTTCATGCTGGGTAAGGATCTGAAATATGGGGAATACTCCTCAGTTGTTGGTACAAGTGCAAACTTGTACAGCTACTGTAAAAATTAGTGTGCCATTTCCTCAGAAAGAGGGGGGGTAAACTACTTCAAGATCCACATATATCAGTTTTGGGCATATACTCAAAAGGTGTTTTACTCTACTACAAGGGCTCTTGCTCAACCTTGTTAATCCAAACCCACAATGAAAAATATGGTTTGTATTTACTTATATGTAGATATTATACATTAAGTAAATGATAATCAAGCTATAATCTGTAGACCCATAGAGGTTAGGAATAGAAGAAGAACTATCATTAGGGGACCATGTGGATTTCCCTTAGAAGGGCAAATATAATAGATTTTATTGCTGTGCTGGAGGCAGAGAGAACTGTAACAGAAAGAGCAAGTGGGGAGGGGGAGTGAATATGGGCAGAGATAGCTAGAATTAAGGGGTATTAGAAAAATGTTATAGAAATTTACTACAGTGAAAACTTTCTAAAATATAAGACGATGACACTAAAGAATTTTCCAAATAATGAGAAAGAAGGAGTCCCAACTGGCAATTTCTTGTCACAAATGAAGCTTCCAGTATAGGGACTAGGTGACATCCAGTGAGTTATAAATAAATTATGAGTTTGGCCAAGGGGGTCCCATGAAATCCTCAAACAACCCAGGATGTTTTCAAGACACTAGCTTGTTTTTAACAATTTGACTCACACATGTCACTAAACATGGAGAGGTTGATTGGGTGCCTACATAGAACCTTCAACCACTTGTTTTACTGTCTTTGGTATGGAAGGTGCTCTGTGGTATATCAAAAAAGAAATGCATATACTAACCCAGCCACAGAATCTTTAGTCTATATTCTACCTGCCAAGACATTCTAGGACAATTCTAGTATAAACTCTGTGGGAAAAACAAGCCAATGTCTTTTATGACTGTAGGACCCCTCCACAAGATGAAACTCATACTCAACACTGCTTGGTTGAGCAAATACCAGAGACTAGATAGCACAGAGACCCAGCATAAAACTAAATACTACTGTTCTTTAAAACAGGTAGTAATAAAATAAATTCTAATGATATTCTGCTATACTGAAGATCAGAGAGATGAAAGAGAGACAGACACAGGGAGTGTTGTAAATGGTTCTGGCCCAGAATTTCCAGGCCTGAAACAAAAATTTAGTCTCACTCTCAGTCTTGCTTTGCCTCAAATAATCACACATAGGCTTATATTATTTTTATGCTGATTGACCTAGGGCCCAGGCATATAACATGCTAGCTCTTTAGTCTTAAACTAACCCATCTCTCTTACCCTATTCAGTCATGTGGCTCAGTACCTTTTCTCAGAGCAGCATTTCAATTTCTTTCCTCTGCATCTGCTGCAGTCTCTGCTACCATCTCATCATCTCATTGTTGTGGTACATATAGCATCTGTCTGGTGGCTCTGTGTCTGGCATCTTTTTCTGTTCTTCCTGTACTCAGAGTTTTCTTAGTCTTGTAGCCCCACCCACACTTCCTCTCTGACTTTTGGCCAATTAGCTTTTAATACACATAGGTGGGACAATTATTTAAAATGTAGCACATAACCCACTACAGGGGAGAGGGAAGGAAAGAGAAAGTATGGGAGAGGAAGGAAGAAAGGGAAGGAGGGAAAAAGAGGTGACTGGAGATATTTAAATAGTGAAAAATTATTTGTTTGATAAAAGTATTTATACTAGATAACTTTGATATTCATTGGTATTTAAACATTGTAATAGTGAGCAAGAAATACTCATGACACATATTTCTACACTTCTGCATTTTTGCCAACATAGCAACTAGCCTACATTAAAATCATCTACTCAATCTCACCTTATCTCACATTAAGGTGGAGTTTGTGTTGGCAGAAATGATGGTGTTTATCTTTGTAGTCTTGGTTTCTGAAATAGTAGCTGCTAAATTAATATATGTTGATACACGAAGGTAAAAAAATAAGAAGTATGCCAGCACTATAGTCTTACCAAGTGGACCTTGATGTCTTTGGAGGAGGCACACCTCTCCAGACAGATAGAATAACATCTGGCAGGCATATGTAAGCTCCACTTTGTTTAGAATCAAAAATGTGTATAATAAAAGGTTTGGACTTTTGTCCTCTGTAAGGTGTTCACTAAGCTTCTAGAGAGGTGTGGGTAGAGACCAAGCATAGCAGCCAGGCAGATCCTGATTATAGATCAGCTATCAGATTGCAAACAAAATCCTTCTCACATTGGACAGATTGCTTGCTGAGGATCATTAACCATTTAGGACATTCTGCAGGTTTTTTTTTTTTCTTGGTATTGTTTCTAGCATAGCAATTTGCAAATGAAACCCTATTACAACAAAATCATCTTTCATTTGTTACAAGAATCTTATCTTTCAAGTATGATTAGGAGAAATTTGAGGTTGTCACCTACTCCTAGGTTTAGGCCCAGATGAAGGTTAGGTTTAGAAGGGGTCACCTTTACCTGATGGCATAGATTGAGTGCCTACTAGGTGCAGGATATATTTGTACTAGATTTACTGTTGACATTATGATGAGGCTGAGTCTCAAGTGCATAGGTAGTATTAGAGGCAAAGTCTGATGTTAATGAATACATTTGTTCATACATCAAATAAATAATTCATGAATGACTTATGTAAACTCCTACTCATTGCAAGAAAACATAGTCACAAATCTCCAGCCTGCTGGGTGCTTAAGCTATGTAGATCTTAGAAAGTTAGTGTAGTGATATATTTTATATTTAATAAAATCAGTCTGGAATCAGAGAACAGAAACACCCATTATCAGCCATGAGGGTCACACCATTAATCCTAGTATGGGAATGATGGAATAGTGACCTATGCCTTTAATCTTTTATCTCAGGAGAAAGAGATCCTTCTGTAACTCTGTGGGTTCAAAGCCTAACAACCAAACAGTAGTAGCTCACACCTTTAATTCTTATGATGCAGAGTTGAACTCAGGAGTGGAACAACTGGGTGAAGAAGACATTTATGGCAGGTTTAGGCAGACATCATGATATTCTGTAGAAATGATGAGTCAAACTGAGGACTCTTGAAGAGATAGCTTTTACCCTAGAAGTTGGTTTGGTCAGAACTGACTGAGGTCTGTTTCCTTTCTCTGATATTCCAGTTTTTCCCCAATATCTGGCTCTGAGTTTTCATTAAGTGCCTAGAAACTAGAAACTAGAATTCTAGAAACTAGAATTCATGTTTCACTTAGTGTACAATGTGGGGCACAAATGCACAAACCTGAGATTGAGAGTCTCGTGTTCTACCAACTAAACTAACCAGGCTAGTGTATATTAAAGCCTAGGTTCTCAGAAAATATGACATTAGTACCAATTCCTATAGGGCATATGGCATGTAAGCAGGAACCAGTGAGAAAAGATATTTCCAGTTAAAAAGATAGTAAGTTGAGATCTTGGAATTGAGGAAGAATGAATTCTGGCTTTCTCTAGGATGGAGTGCCAGCAAGTGTCAAGGGGCTTGTAAATCACAGTACAACTCTTTCTGTGTCACACAATGGGAAACCTGTGAGGTGTTTGTATCAGTATGATACCTAGATAGTGATGTGTCATGTCCCTAGAAATTCATCCCCAGGTACTGTGCATGCTGTAGTACTCTAGCTCAATTAATCTTAAAAAGTATGATAGATCTGATTCTGAAGTCATACCTGACTCCAAGGTCTAGAGCATGGGTGATATTTGCATAGAAACATGCATGAGTGTTTGCTGCTAAAGATGCCATCTTTCAGCACCCAGCTGCTGTTTGTTGTACAAGGTTTCTGACCCCATCTGGACCAGAGGTTCAGACCCACCCATGGCTGCTTTTTCTCTCAAAAATGACTCAGACACTTATATTAATTTTATCCTGTTTGACCTATGTCTCAGGCACATTGCCAGCTAGATCTTTCATCTTTATTGAACTCATTTTCATTAATCTATTATGCCGCATGAACTGTGGCCCCTAGCTTACCTGTAGTCCTACATGCTTCTTCTTGGGAGCCTAGATGGAGTCACTCTGACTCAACACTCCTCATACCTGAACCTTAATTTCCCCATCTACTTCTTCTATGATGTCCAACACAGGCCAAAACAGTTACTGTATTTAAAGAATGATATTTACTGCATACAGATGATCATTCCCACCACACCTGTCACTATGCCTGATGCCTGCTGTCACATCTCCTTGCCAGAGTGTACTCTTACCTCTATAGAACTGTAAGCCAAAATAAAATGTTTTTCTTATTTTATAATGAATAAGAACAGTCAGATCTTGCTTCCAAATCCTAAGAGCTGAAGCTGTCTCTTAAGAGAAATAAAGGGTAAAACACTAAAAAGAATACATAATAAGAAGAACTTGAAAACAAAATAGTTACCAAAATATAAAGATATTTGTTAATGACCCTCATGTATCATGACTGTATGCAGGAGGGCTCTGCAAACATTACCCTACATGTTTGGTCTGGGCTTAATTCACTTACAAGAGCTGGTGACAGCATGAAGTTGAAAAGCATGTCTGGAATGAAGAATTATCTAGTATCAGACAAAACATTCTGAAGTTTACAGTTCTATTTATTGGAGAAGAGTCTTAGAGTAGTGACAAATAGTACAGGCTTGGAGTGACATAGTTCAGAATCAAACCTTGGCTTTTTCACCTAGTGGCATGACCTTAGATAAGTCCCAACATTGTCTGTGCCTCCTGGTTCATCTGTTTAAACGGAGTAGAAATAGAAACTGCTTCACACTTGAAAGGGTTAAGTTAAGCATAGTTTTATAGCAAGGCTTATCTCCTACCAGGTGCCATAATCAAATTAATATAATATTATAATAACTATAATATTATTCTGTCTGTAGATATTATTTTTACAAGTACATAAGTAATTCTTTTATAGGAAAGATGAAAGCAAACCAAAGGCTTAGATTTGTGGAGGAAGAGAGATGCAGAAATATCTGCCATATCACACTGGACCTGCACTCTCACCAATCAGCCTTACATCATTTTTATTTTCTTGCTGAGCTCTCTCCACTTCTGGAGGGCATACTTACCCTGGTCCATCAACATCTTTTATGCTTCTAAGAAAATTTGGCTTTTGACATTCACAAGCCAGTTTCTGCACATAATCACAAGGACCTCTTTCAAGGTGGCTATGTACTTATTGGCTCAGAGTCCTGTCTTTTCTCTGTTTCTCCACAGTGACAGCCAGTTCCCTACAATGATTTTCGATGCCCTTGTACTCGAGTTGATGTTGCCTCTGACTTCCTGTTAGTCCTACTTTTCTCCCCTTTTGCCTCCAGCTCAGATATGCTCTTAAATCCACCAGACATGCACTTCCTCTGGGAACTAAGTTACAGCTCTCCCTTCCTCCAGAGCTCCTTTCTCAAATTTAGTCACTTAGCTAACTTTATCTCTTAGCTCAAATATCCACTTCTCATTGTGATCAACAATACTATGTGGTGAATCTACCGGATTCTCTCATTCCAAAGATCTGTTCTAACTGAACCCCTTACTTTTGAGTTAAACTGTCATCATTGCACAATGCTACCCACCCAACCCCCTTAAAATATGTCTGCCTGTACCCTTACCACCCAGTCTGTTCCCAAGAGCAGTTGGAGAAATTTATTGTTTGGATCTAGAAGGGAACTATCATTATTTTGTTCACAGTTCCTGGCACAAAGAAGTTGTATAAACTATAAGCCATGAAATGAAGCCCTTAACTTATTTCAGGACACATGGTAAGTAGACATCATAGCCAATGAAAGCCTTAGAGGCTACAGTAACTTAAATATGTTTGCCCTCCAAAACTCCTATGTTATGTCTCAAACTTCCAGAGGCTTTGAGGTGGTAATCAGGTTGTGTGAGCTTTGCCCTTATGAAAGAGTTTAATGCTATTATGGAAAGGGACCAGAGGGAATATCTGGACCTTTCTGCTTTTGCTGTTTTGCTTTTTACACTAGCTGAAAATGCTGCATGAAAATAAGATCCGTGTATTAAGCCCTCACCAGAATACTGAATCTAATGGTACCTTGCTCTTAGAGTTCTCCAACCCTCAGATCTTCTGGCAATGCATTTCTGTTGCCTTAAATCTTCAAGTATGTGTTACTCTGTTATAGTAAGACATATATACAAGAGAATATGTTCATTCATCCAACCTACTACCCTGTTAACATTTATTGAGAGCCTGCCACACTTTGAACCCTCTATTAGACACAGCAAAACAATGACTTTTTACCTCTGTCTCTTCTTTTCCTACTTTTCATTCATTTCATATGGCATCTTATTTTCTCCAAACATACAATGCCCTTTCAAACACTGAAGACTTTACCCTATGATTTCTGCTGCCTGATGTATAATGAGTGATAGCTAGTTTCAATGGTTCTAATGTTCTCTAAGCAGTTTCTGTTTCAACACAATGAACTAGGTACTATTAATGTCTTCTTGGTTATGAAGGAATAAACTAATTTCATATAGTTAGGAAGTGAAACATTCTTCCTAAAAATATATACACCATTTAGCTCTAAAATATTTTCTCCTGTAACTGCTATACAATGAAAACACACGTTTTTATTATGTTTCTTTATTTATTCCAATACAGTGTTTATATAAATTAAGGGATCGTGAACTTAATTGTATTCAAGAACCAGACAAGTAATAAGCACATGTGAGGTGTTAGGTACAATGAAAATGGTTGGCCTGCAGAAAATTAGAGACATCTTGTGTGCACTAAGCAAAATGGTTTTTCTAGATTCAATCCATGGTCTGAGAAGTAGCGTCACTGCTTTAGGAACACTGTAGACGTAACACTGCCAATGAGCAGCAGTCTTTTCTTGTTTAATATTTCCATGGACTTCAAAAATTTAGCAGTTTACCTATCACAACATTGAGGAGATTGCTACTGCACAGTGACTAAGATCTTGACAGATGCTAGGCAAGTGCAAAATGGTAGCATCTTAGAGCAGGCACAGTAACCTTTGAATGGTCCCGTGGAGAGATTTGAACCAAAGCTCTTGAACTGTGACAATTTTAAAAGCCTGTTTATGATTGCTTAATAGGAAACAAAAGAGTGAGGTGAGAATGCTTATTAAAGCTCCCAGGAGGCCGTGGCTCCTGCATCATTGTGGTGGCTTAAATAGGAAATCCCCTGTCACCTGTTTGAATATTTGTTTCTCAGTTGGTGGTGCTGTTTGGGCAAGTTATGAAACTTTTGAGTATTCCACTGCTAGAGAAAGCATGTCTCTGAGGGAGAGCCTTGAGGTTTTGTAACCTCACCTCACTTCCTATTTACATACTCTGCTTCTTCTCATTGTGGCCACACCTTGCCTTCTCTGCCATGATGGACTGTAGCCCTCTACAGTCAGAAATTAAAAGAAACCTGTCTTTCTTAAGATGCTCCTGTTATGGAATTTTATCACAGGAACAAAAATAACTAATAGAATCATTTAAGATAGAAAGAAGGACCCTGTGAACTGAGGTGAAAATAGGTTGGGAGAACCAGAAAATTGCAGATGTTATAAACAATGTCATGGAGGCTTGGAGCAACTTTAAAGTATCAGAGTGAACTCAAGTATATCCATATAGTTAGGAGTATGAGGTGACAGGGAAAATGTGGCAGAAAAATAAAACAAGAGGTTACAGAAGAGGTCTTTCTTGGCTATAAAATTTACGCTGTGACTTAAGGCCATGATTGAAAGTTTGAAGGAAAAATGGAGCATGACCAAGAAATTTAGATATAAAATGAATTGAATAAAAATGTGGGAGATAACACAGAAAGGAACAGTTTTAAGGACTTAATACCTTATTGGATCCAGAAGAGAGTAGAGGAATCTACAGCAATGACTATATTCCTAGATTAAGTGGGTAGCTTCATGGTAGACTCTAACAGGATCAGAAAGCATGATTATAAAGGATTTTAATGAATGAAAAAAAAAAGCTGAGTATAGTGCAGAATACATAAGACATGGCTAAGTGAAGTCCTAGATAGAAATTTTGATGCTTAGGTTTAAGACTAGCTCTGGGCAGTAGTTAAATTTATTAAACTGATATTTTTAATGGATGGAGATGTGGAGTAGTGCAGCACTTGATCGGAAAGCACAAGACCCTGTTATTTGATATTTGGCATTTACTAAAGGGAAGCAGAGCATCAAGGGGTTTTTAGTGAACATGGAGGGAGGACAATATAGGCAAACTTGTAAAAAACAGCTGAAAAAACTATGGCCAGATATAAAAAGAGAAGCATGACATAAAGGATCCTAAATCAATATTCTTAAGTATGCCAATGTATGCATTACATTTGTTAGTAGAGTTGTCAATAGTGATGTTTGTCAGGCAGACAATTAGGAAGATTCTTGATGTGGCAACTGAATGGTGGTAAGCAGTGGCAATATCAAGTGCAGAGGACTTTTGAGGACTGTGACTCTGAAGATAAAGTAGAGAAACAGTAGGGGAAAGCATAACTGAGCATGGATTTTTCACTGTTTAAGATATTTTAAGAGGTTACTGAAGCAGTTCATTCAGGAAGAGTATATAAAAGTAGACTGAATAATGGTGAGATTGAGAAGTCCACAGCATGATGAATGGTCAAACACTAAAGAAAACACTAAGACTTCTACCAGGAAGAATCAGGTAAAAGTGAAGAAAAAGGGGGTTTTAGGGAGTCTGATAGGATGCGTGGGTGTTTCCACCAGACATCAATAAGGAATGTTCTCTACAGAGAGCTGCAGCAAGGTTTTTGTCTCAGTGTGTATTTGTCCTTTCTTAGACAGAGGACTTTTGTTACTATAACAGGATACAGTATTTTATATTTATTTATTTATTTTGGTTGGTAGACTTTTTATTTTGAAAAAGTTATTTTTTTTACATACTCATAATTTTCCCTTCCTCCTCTCTTCCCAGTTATCCTCAAGGTTTTCACACTCATCCCTGATCTTCTCACAGAGGGTAAGAACTCCCAGGTTGAGTCAACGATATATGGCATATCCAGTTGAGGCAGGACCACGCATCTCCCCTTAGTATCAAGACTGAGCAAGGTGTTCCACTGTAGGGAATAGACTCCAAAAAGCCAGCTTACACTTTAGAAATAAAAATCTGGTCCCATTGCCAGAGGTCCCACAAACTGCCCACACTATTTTACTATCATTCACATTCAGAGGGCCTAGTTCAGTCCCATGCAGATCAATTCAGAAACAGTGAGTTCCCAATAGCTTGCGGTTAGCTGTCTCTGTGGGTTTCCTTATCATGATCTTTACCCCTTTGGTCATATAATCTCTTCTCTCTCTTTTTGTCTGGACTGTGAGCTCACCCAGTGCTTCACTATGGATGTCTGTATCTGCATTTTTCAGTTGCTGGATGAAAGTTCTTTAATGACAGAGTGGCCATCAATTACATTATAGTTTAGGTACCCTCTCTGCTATTGCTTGGAGTCCTAGCTGGGATCAACTTTGTGGGTTCTTGGGAATTTCTCTAGTGCCAGGTTTCTCTCTAAACCCACAATGTCTTTCTTTTAAACATATCTATTTCAATATTATCCCTGTCTGTCCCCACCACAACTCAACCATCCCATTTCTTCATGTTTTCTTTCCATGTCCCCTGACTTCCATCTCCCTCATGATCCTAATTTATTAAAGTGGATTTTATTAAGTGTGTGTTTATATGTGTGTGTTTTATCAAATGTGTTATACTGTAACTATGGGTTGGAGCATGTTAGAGTATCTTTAGTAGAAATATATGTGATTCTCAGTGTGGATAAGTTAGTGATTGTATATGAGTTCTGTGGTTGTGTGTAGAGAGAAGAGAAAGTGTGAGCAATACTTTGAGATATAACTATTTTGACACTATTAACCTTAAGGAATATTTATAAAAACAGTTTTGATGTTAGAGCAGAGTGTGGATGGGTTTCTTTGGGGAAAGGGCCTACAGGTTTGTGGGTTGTTATCATCCACTTATAGAGAAAATAACAAGCATTTATGGAGAAAAATTTGTGTCAATCATTAGAGCAGACACTGCAAGAGAGACACCACATGAGAACAGCTAAAGTTCTGGCTCTTCTAAGCTGATATTCAAATGAAGAGTGACAGGCTAAAAGTTGGTGGAATGATAGGTAGCCTGTTAGTGTAGAGGACTACTCCAACAAATTATGAAATGGATAAGAGCTTATAAAGAGTCAAGAGAGGCACCATTTTATATGAAATAATATAGGAAATCCTCTCTGGAGGTCACATGTGAACAGGCTAGTTTAGTGCAGTAGCTGAGAGATGGAGCCCTTCGTATGACTGAGAAAAGTAAAGAAACTGGTTTGGTAGGTGGAGAATGAGGGAATGGAGGAGATAGAAATAGAGAGAAATCAGAAAACACAATATGCAATCCCACTAAAATCAGGAACTACACAAGGATGTCCTCTCTCCCCTTATCTATTCAATAGAGTTCTTGATGTTCTAGCTAAAGCAATAAGGGAACAAAAAGAGATTAAGGGGATACAAATTGGAAAAGAAGAAGTGAAACTAACTCTATTTGCAGATGATATGATTGTATACATAAGTGACCCACAAAATTCTTCCAAGGAACTGCTACAGCTGATAAACACTTTGAGCAACGTAGCAGGATACAAGATTAACTCAAAAAAATCAGTAGCTCTTCTATACACTAAAGATAGAAGAGCTGAAAAAGAATTAAGGGAAACATTACCATTTATAATAGCTTCAAATAGTATTAAATACCTTGGAGTAACTACAACCAAAGAAGTAACAGACATACTTGACAAAAACTTTAAATCACTGAAGAAAGAAATTGAAGAGGATATCAGAAAATGGAAAGCTCTCCCATGCTCCTGGATAGATAGGATCAACCTAGTAAAAATGGCAATTCTACCAAAGGCAATCTACAGATTCAATGCACTGCCCATCAAAATCCCAACACAATATTTTTTGGACCTTGAAAGTCCAAAAACAACAGGAAAGCCAGGATTTCTAAATCAGTTTTACTCAACAAAAGAACTTCAGGAGGTATCACAATCCCTGACTTCAAGTTATACTATAGAGCTACAGGAATAAAAACAGCCTGGTACTGCCATAAAAATAGACTTGTGGACAAATGGAATAAAACTGTGGATTCAGACATTTACCCAAAAACTTATGAATACCTGACCTGTGACAAAGAGGCCCAAAACATTCAAGAGAAAAAAGATAGTATATTTAATAAATGGTATTGGCATAGCTGGATGGAAGTGTGTAGAAAAATGCAAATAGATCCAAGCCTGTCACACTGCACAAAACTCAGATCCAAGTGGATCAAAGACTTCAACATAAACCCAGCCACATTGAACTTGATAGAAAAGAAAGTGGGAAATACACTTCTATGAATTGGCATAGGCAATCATTTCCTACAAATAACACCAGTGGCACAGACACTAAGACCAACAATAAATAAGTGGGATCTCCTGAAGCTAAGAAGCTTTTGTAAAGCCAAGGACACTGTCAATAGGACAAAATGACAGCCTACAGAATGGGAAAAGATTTTCACCAACCCTACAAGTGATACAGGACTGATCTCTAAGATATATAAAGAGCTCAAGAATCTAGATCCCAAAACCTTGAATAACCCAATCAAAAAATGGGGTACAGATCTAAAAAGGGAATTCTCAGCAGAGGAACTACGAATGGCTGAAAGGCACCTGAAAAAGTGCTCAACATCTTTAGCCATCAGAGAAATGCAAATCAAAACAACTTTGCGATACCACCTAATACCTGTTAGATTGGCCAAGATAAAAGGCACAGATGACAGCCTATGTTGGAGAGGATGTAGATCAAGGGGAACACTCCTCCATTGGTGGGAGTGTAAGGTTGTTCAGCCACTTTGGAATGAAATATGGCGGTTTCTCAGAAAATTGAGAATCAATCTCCCCAAGGACTCAGCAACGCCACTTCTGGGTGTATACCCTAATGATGCACATTCACACTCCAAAGGTATTAGCTCAACTATGTTCATAGCAGCATTATTTGTAATAGCAAGAACCTGGAAAAAATCTAGATGTCCCTCAACTGAAGAATGGATTAACAAACTGTGGTACATCTATACAATGGAATACTACTCACCAGTTAGAAAAAAATGATGTCCTAAAATTCACAGGCAAATGGATGGATTTGGAGAATATCCTCCTGAGCAAGGTATCACAAACCCAGAAAGATAAGCAGGGGATGTACTCACTCATTAGTGGTCTCTAAACAAACTAACAAGAAAAAAGCCAAGCATGCCCAAGCTACAAACCACAACCACTAAACAGCTTGGGATCAGAAACACCCTGGACTGACCCTTCAGATCCCACTACACCTATAGGAACACCTGAGTCACTCTTGAGGGAGGGGGGACAAAACTGGATTTGCCAGGAGGGGAGACTGAACTAAGATTTATTGGATCAGTGGGACCATGGGACTGTCTGCAACCTGCACAGTGAGGGGATGTGGAGTTGTGGAGAAAGAAAGGGTGACCTTATATGGTGGGAGGGGGAAGGGACCTTGAATGGGGATATACAGGAATAGGAAAAAAAAATCCAGAGGGGAAGCTGAACACAAAGTAATTTTTTTTTCTTTATTTTGTATTTATCAAAAAAAAAACAGTAAAAAGAATTTAAAAAAAAAATGCCAAAGAGTTAACAATAACTATACAGAGGATAATAATCATAAGCATGGCTTATCAAGGGTGGAAATGCAAATAAGATTACTACACATATATTTTCTTGGTGTTCAGCTTTCCCTCTGAATTTTTTTTCCATCCCTGTATATCCCTATTGAAGGTCCCCTCCCCCTCCCACCACATCTGATCATTTTTCTTCTCTGCAACTCCCCATCCCCTCCCTTGGCAGGGAGCCGTTAGTCCTATGGTCACACTGGCCCAACAATGCTTGGATCAGTCTTCACTCCCGGCCAAATCCAGTTTTGTCCCCCCTCCCTCAAGAGTGAGTCAGGTGTTCCTATAGTTGGACTGGGGCTTGAAGGGTCAGTCCAGGGTGTTTCTGATCCCAAGCTGTTCAGTGGTTGTGGTTTGCCTCTTGGGCATGCTTGGCTTTTTTTCTTGTTTGTTTGTTTAGAGACCACTAGTGAGTGAGTACTTCCCCTGCTTGTCTCTCTGAGTTTGTGATACTTCGCTCAGGAGGATATTCTCCAAATCCATCCATTTGCCTGTGAATTTTAGGATATCATTTTTTCTTACTGCCGAGTAGTATTCCATTGTGTAGATGTACCACAGTTTGTTAATCCATTCTTCAGTTGAGGGACATCTAGGTTGTTTCCAGGTTCTTGCTATTATAAA
>PVIH01005993.1:14395-31680 GCA_004025045.1 Sigmodon hispidus | reverse complement strand
CACCCAGAAGTGGTATTGCTGGGTCCTTTGGTAGATTGATTCTCAGTTTTCTGAGAAACCTCCATATTGTATTCCAAAGTGGCTGGACAAGCTTACAATCCCACCAACAATGGAGGAGTGTTCCCCTTGCTACGCATCCTCTCCAGCATAGGCTGTCATCTGTACCTTTTATCTTAGCCAATCTAACAGGTGGTAGGTGGTATCTCAAAGTTGTTTTGATTTGCATTTCTCTGATGGCTAAAGATGAAGAACACTTTTTCAGGTGCCTTTCTGCAATTTTATGTGTAGCAAATTATTTGCATTATCACCCTTGATAAGTCATGCTTATGATTTTTATTTTCTTTATAGTTATTGTTAACTTATCAGCATTTTAAATTCAATTTACTGTTTTTCTTGATAAATACAAAAAAGAAAAAAAGAAAACACAATATGCATGTTAATATAAATACTGTAATACTTAATGTATGTGTACCTATGTGTATGTGCATGTGTCTATACATATGCTTGTAAATGCCAGAGGTTGATGCTTGGTGTCTTCCTCAATTACTTTCCACTGTAATTGATTGATATAGAGTTCCTCTCTGAACCTGACACTTGCCATTTCAGCTAGAGTGGCTGTTCAAGGAGCAGGAACAGTCCTCCTATCTCTGCTCCCCTACCCCAAATACACACATTTTTTTCTATGGTGATGGGAGGCAAACTCTGATCTGCATGTTTGCACACATACATTTTACTGACTAAGTCCACAGACTGCTGATCTGATTTTGAGTTCATGAGAAAGCAGGGGATGGCTTTAGCTTATGAGTGCCAGGAAATAATAAGTGTTTTCTAAGTATTTCTAAGTATATACTTACAGAGATGTATGGATGTATAGATGCTGTAAGAGTAGAACAAAATCTGGGAGACTGATCTGGAGTCTACAGAGAAAATTAATAGCATTGGAGAAGGTAAGAAATTGTCAGATTACAGACACATTCAGGTCAGGCAGGACTAGATGCTGTCTCAAATGCAGTGTGGGCAAAAAAAAAATCATTGTTACTCTAACTTTTCTGGATTAAACAATTGGTAAGATAAGGGATCATATATAAAAATAAGCAATACATAAATTGCAGGTGAGAAATACGGTCAGGATTAAATTATTAAATGAGTCATATTCAGTATTATTGCTATATTTCTGAGTGCAGATAGCAATAGGCACTAGATGAGACTTGGGTGTCATATGAGCTCTGTGCTGGAACTAAAAGTCTGAGGTGTATTGTAGAATCATATGGATAGTTTCTAAAACTGAATATAGAGAGCTGAGGAGTTCAGGAAGTCTTAAAATATATGAACAGAGGCACCTTATTAATGAGATCAGGAAAACCCAACCAATTCTTCTGTCCTAGATATAAGTGAAAAGGAGGAACCATATAAAATACTGCTGATGAATGTGTTACATTATGAAAGCAATGACCATAAATTTAACAATGTGCAGTCATTGTTAACTTTGAATTGAGAAGCTTTGAGTAAGTGCTAGAAATAGCTGTCTCGTGGTACCCCAAACTGTAATTAAACACAGAAATAGAACTCTAATGTTTATGGTCATAGACTATGGAGTGTTAGGTTGTCTTTAGTTGCAGAGTATGTGGAGCTGCAGCTGAAGTTCCTTCTGGTAAATTGCAACATAGCAACACTCATTATAATCTGTCTCTAGTCAAGGACAGACCTTGAAGATCCCATATTATTGACTGAAATTTGATGTGGGGGCGAGAATTATCCCAGAGCATGAGAACTACCTAGATTCAAGAGACAAAATACATTTTTTTATTTAGGTTTATCTTGTTATTTTATTTTATTTGAGAACCCAAGTTCTTTTATTTTCTATCTTTATTTACTAAGATGGACTCCAATTTGTTCATAGCCTCAGAAGTCATGCCCTGTAAGCTAGGTAATGTCTCCACACTAATACTGTATACACTCTTGAGGAATGATTGCTCACTCAAGTTCACAGCCATTCCAAAGTGGATGCTCACATAGGAAACAGAGTCTGAATAGGGGTCACATCTCTCTGTGTTTATAGCTTCTGCACACAAGTAATCCTGCAGCTGCAGTAGATTAATTTTTTATTACTATTATGAATAAAGAAGTCACATTTTCTATCCTTGTATATCCTTATTCAAGGTCCCTTCCCCCTCCCACCACATCAGGTCATTCTCTCTTCTCAACATCTCCCCATCCACCCCATGGGCAGGTGGTTCCAAGGTCCAAAGGTTCCAATATTGCTCAGTTCAGCCTCTACTCTTGGCAAATACAGTTTTCTCTCCCCAAAATCAAGACTGAGTCAGGTGTTCCTCTAGGAGGAGTGGGAATCAAGGTGTCAGTCCAAGGTGTTTACAATCCCAAGCTGTTCAGTGGTTGTGGTTTGCAGCTTGGGCATGCTTTGCTTTTTTTGTTTGTTTGTTTAGAGTCCACTAATGAGAGAGTACATTCCCTGCTTATGCTCCTGGGTTTGTGATACCTTGCTCAGGAGGTTATTCTCCAAATCCATCCATTTGCCTGCAAATTTTAGGATATCAATTTTTTCTTACTGGTGACTAGTCCTCCATTGTGTAGATGTACCACAGTTTATTAATCAATTCTTCAGTTGAGGGGCATCTAGGTTGTTTCCAGGTTCTTGTTATTACAAATAATGCTGTTATGAACATAATTGAGCTAATGCCATTTGAGTGCAACTGTGCATCTTTAGGGTATACACCCAGAAGTGGTATTGCTGGGTCCTTGGGGAAATTGGTTCTCAGTTTTCTGAGAAAGTGCTATACTTCACCCCAGAGTGGTTGAACAAGCTTACACTCCCACCAACAATGGAGGAGTGTTCCCCTTGCTCCGCACCCTCTCGAGCATAGGCTGTCATCTGTGTCTTTTATCTTAGCCAATCTGACATTTGTCAGGTGGTATCTCAAAGTGTACACAATCCATTTTCCATACAAATCAGTGACCCTTCGCTCAGATGAAAATAATGACAATTACCACCTTGCAAAGCTGGCCATGGGGAGGAGTACCTTCTGCATTGAAGTTGTGGAGTTTGAGTTTATAAAAATAAAACCTTGAAATATACCTCCACTGACACTGAAAAACATATTTAATTAATTTAATTATTTGGAGCATGCATTTGAATGATACCAAACCTCAGATAGTCCAGGATCTTTAAATGTTTAACTTTCCATCACACAAGTTTTCCTTAGTGTCAATAAAAGATACAAAGTCAGACTTTGCCTCAGAGTTGGCAAAAAAAATGTAAAGACTTTGAGCACAAAGCGAGGCAGCAAGACAGAGCTGAGATGAGCTGAGGATCTTAGCAGGAAACATCAATGTGTCCATCTTTTAAATATTCCTGAATGGAAATGTCAATAAAACACAAAAGCAGGGTTCTAGTATCTAGTTTTCCAAACCAGATTACTAGATTGCTAAACTGCTTGATTGCACGATTGTCTTATTTAAGTGTCTATTGTTGTAAAAAGACACCATGATCACAGTAACTTCTACAAAGAAAACATTTAATTGAGTATGTTTCTCTTATAGTTTCAGAAGTTCATTCCATATGATAATGATGTGGGGCATGACTACCTGTAAGCAGACATGGTGGGGAAGCTGACAGTGATACATCCTGCAGGCATTAGGAAGTCCACTGACTGTCACACTGAGGGAAGTTTGAAAAAAAGAGACCTCAAAGTCCACCCCCACACTGATGGACTCTAACAAGGTCATTTTTTCCTAGCACTGCCACTCCTTTTGGGTGCCATTTTCCTTCAAACCACCACAATGATTATATTAGGGTTCTTTGTTTAGTGTGAGGGGTAGCACCTGCTATGCAGGTACTCTACTGCTGAGCTACATCCCTGACGCTAATTATATATGCTTTTGAGCAAGTTGTTTGTCCTCTTCATATCTCTAAGACACAAATCTTGCATCAATGTTGTTCTCAGGACAGATCAGATAGTATATTTTTTATAAATGAATCTGTGTTACTACTTAGATATTGAAGTAAACAGAACTGTTTTAAAGCTTACTTTTTAATTCTTTGATTGTCTTTCATATATTGAATAGCTTCTAAGGAAGGGCTAACTGAGCACTTATAAGAGGTGATTTTATAACTTCTACTATTGGATTCTAGTGCAGTCCAAGTAATTGCTAGTATTGAGATTTTTTTTCTTTTCTTTTACATCCTGAAAAGAAAAACAAAAAGAAGCCTGGGTGTTTCTGAATTATATAAAAATGAACATTTGGAAGCAGAGCTTGGGTATTCTGTTCCTTTTGATAGTGATATTACAAATGAACTACTGTGAAGCTAATCTTTAATGTGTGTGGACAGCCAAGGTCCTAGCACTTTTACCCACTCCTATATCTAGTTTAAGAGAATTCAGGGGGATGTAGCAATCAGGTTAATTATTACTGAATACTTCTCTTATCCATGTTTATTGATTGCATTGTTAAAAGAGTATCTGAGCTGTTTTTGCTTTATGCTGAGTTTGGTTGCAAGTCACAAAATTTAAACAGATGCTCCCAATTTGTCTAGGGGAAAATGTGCTTGAAAATCTGTTTTTCTACAGTGTCAAATTTCATAATGTGTTCCAGTGTCAACCATCCCTAGAACCCTGAGAAAATAAAGACCTGGAGTAGAGAGAACACTGAGGTTACCATTGATGTAAAAAAAAAAAAGGAGAGCAAGCAAGTAGTCTCCTGAAGAGAATCTATGCAGCTGGAGACAATGAAGGCAGGCCTTATGTGAGAAGCAGTGTTCTGAGTGCTTATACACATTAGTTTATTTCAACTTCATAATGATCTCTTAGACAGAACTCCTCTATCTTGTTATTAGTGGAGAACCTGAAACACAGATGTGTGTCTGGCTTTAACAGGAGCTGGCAGTTTAGACCACAGGAAGTTGTGTTTCTCCTTTTCCTCTTGGCCTCCAAACTTTCTCTTGGTATGGTATGAATTGACACTCAAAAGAGCTTGAGGTAATGCTACTGTGAACTTAAAGGTATGAAAATCCTATCTTGGTACTTGCCTTAAAATTTTTCAGTGGTCTAGAGTGTACTTTTCTAATAATGTTTATTGTCTTTCAAATCAAATCCCAAGTCTTATATGGCATAGAGAGTGGCCTCTCTGATTTGATCTCTGTCATTTCATCACAGTGTCATTTTTCTACTTATTTCTTGTGTTGTCTCATTTCCACTCTAAATGGTGACCTATAGTGTCATTTAACATATTTTTCAGAATATTGACTCAGGTTTTCTTCTTTTTCAGCACTTTGTAAGAATACTGAATAAACTATTGATTTATAAAATACATCATTAAAGCAAAGAAATTTTTTAAGAGGTTGAAATCACACACTGACATCTGAAGATCCCACAGTGTCACTCTGGTTCAAAGCTGACTAAAAAATGAGTACATCCCAATGCTTAGGCTTTTTTTCCCAAGCAGAAACCTTGTCTTCAAAGCTGAGGGCACAGCTCCCTACCCACACCCAGCACTTGCCTAAACCAAAGAAAGATGGGAAAGCCCCCAGTAACATAAAGCAATAGGGACATTTTAGGAACAAACACTACCCCAAACTTTGTGTGTGCAGCATCATACACCAACATCTGGAGATCCTGCAGCAGCACCTTGGTCCAGAGCTGAATAGGAGAGTTTACTGAGAGCTGACTAAGAGCTAAGAACAGCCCCAGCAATAGGTGAAGATACAGAGCCCCTGGACCCACAACTGACTAGGATTGGAGTAAGAGCTGACTAAGAATAAATCAAAGAAGCAATGAGCAGATGCCAGTGCAAGAATGCAAAAAACAATATAAAGAACAACAAGGCATCATAAGAAGAAGCTGTAGGGACTACAATACCAAGACCTGAGCATAGCAATGAAGAGGAAAAAGAAGGAAACAACTTTAGAAACAATATAAAGATTATAGAAATCTTAAAAGAAGATATAGAAGATATAAAAAACCTCCTAAAAGATATAAAAGAAAATACTAACTAAAAATTGGAAGATCTTAGCAAATCCTTGAAAGAAAAAAAAGAAAACAAAGAAAAAGAATACCAATAGGTGAATGAAACATTTAGGAACTAAAAATTAAAATTAGAAGCAATAAAGAAGGCACTAACTGAGACAAAGATAGAAATAGAAAACCTGAAGAAACAAACTGTATCTACAGATATAAGCAAAATCAAGGGAATACAAGAAATAAAAGAGAGTATATCTGTGGTAGAAGATTCAATAGTGGAAATAAATATATCAGTCAAAGAAAACATTAAAATGAAAAAAGTCATAACATAAAACATCCAGAAAATTTGGGACACCATGAAAAGACCAAACCTGAGAATTATTGCACTAGAAGAATACCAGCTCAAAGGCACAGATAATATATTCAATAAGTCATAGAATAAAACATACTCAACTTAAAGAAGAAAATCTCTGTGAAGATACAAGAAGCATACAGAATACAACATAGATTAGACTCCCAAAAAAAAGTCTGCTTACCACAAAAAAATCAACAAAAAATTACTAATAGCTTCAAATGAAAAAGGTCAAATTACCTATAAAGGCAGAAACATCAAAACAAGCAGACTATTCAATGGAAACAACAGAAACAAGAAGGTCCTGGTCAGATGTTATACAGACACTAAAAGAGCATGGATGCCAATTCAGACTCCTATACCCAGCAAAACTATCAATAATCATAGATGAAGTAAACAAGATATTTCATGATGAAACAAGATTTAAACAATACCTATCCATAAATATGGTCCTTTAGAAAGCCCTAGAGGGCAAACTCCAACTTAAGGAAACTAGATACAACCATGAAATCACAATCAATCAATAGTCTCACAGGAGAAAAATTCAAAGAAGAAAAATACACATGATACTACCAAAAATAACAAGAAATAACAACCAGTAATCATAAATATTTCTTAATATCAATGCACTCAATTCACTTATAAAAAGACATACCCTAACACAATGGATACAAAACTAGAAGCCTTCTGCTCCATTAAAGAAACACACCTCAACTTCAAAGTCAGACACAGGCTCAGAGTAAAGGATTGGCTGAAATGGTCCCAAGAATCAAGCTGGTTTAGCCATTCTAATATCGAACAAAATAGACTTCAAACTAAAATCAATCAAAATAGACAAGTCATTATCTTAGAAAAATTCTACCAAGATGAAATTTTAATCCTCAATATTTATGCACCCAAAAGAAGGGCAACTGATTATGTAAAAGAAACACTACTAAAGTTTAAAATCCATATTGAGCTTTACACACCAATTCAATATGCCACTTTCACTCTTGCATAGATCCACAAGACAGAGACTCAACAGAGAAATAAGGGGTCTAACTGATAATATGACCTAAGTGGACTTAAATTATACAGAAGTTTCTACCCAAACACAAAAGAATATACATATTCCTAAGCACCCCATGAAACTTTCTCTAAAATTTACCACATACTTAGGCATAAAGCAAATATCAAAAGATTAAAAAAATAGAAATAATCCTTTGTAACATATCAGACCTCTGTGGGTATATACTGTTTATTTAATAAAATCTGAACACAAGGGAGAGTGTACCCAGTCAAATGCTAGGCAGACAGCTCAGGAAATTCTCAAAACTTGAATACAAAGATAAACAGCTGAGTCAGTCACACACACCTTTTATCCTAGCAAAGGAAAAGCCAGGAGTGATGACCTACACCCTCAATCACACAACTCCAAGGACAGAACTTTTTCTGTTTCTCTAAGTTCAAAGTTACACACCTTTACTTCTAACCTTAATGGGTATAAAAAGGCTTGTAGAAACCAATAGATGACAGAAGTGACTGGGCGAAGCAACTGGCAGAAGCGTCTTGCAGAAGCCAGGCTGAGGAATTTGCAAGACAACTGGGTGAGAATTGAATGTGGTGTTTCCTCTATCTGATATTTCAGCCTTCATCAGATAATTGACTCTGAGTCTCATTTGTGATACTACATTTGGTGCTCAAATTTAGAAGATGAATTCCCGCCCTCAAAAAAAAAACCTTAGTGGTCAGAACCACACATTACAAGATGAGTAATTTTCAGCTGGTTAGGCTGTTGAGCTAACCTCCAGCTTTAGGGAGACCTGGCCATACTTGTTTCCATTTCACTTTAGTCTAGGTAAGTTTTTTCAGAAAGTGGCATTTTTCTCCTGGTAGATTGCAGGTTCTTTCTCTTTCTGAGCCTCTCCTTGGGCTGCTAACACACTGGTTAACTGCCTCACTTCACAACCATTTGAACCAACTCTGACAACTAAATTGGTGCATACAACAGATGTTTATAAAAAGAGGGGAAATTGTTTAAGGCAATGGAGGGTGTTTGGTCTTTCTGTGATCTTTCTCTAGATGATTTTAGAACCAGTAAAGGAAAAGATAAATAATGTAGATGGAACTACCCTCATAATGTTTATTATGAATATTTGTTGTTTGACTTCTGTTTTATCATTAAAGAAGTAAATTCATGTGAATGTCAAGAATTAAGTCTTTAAAAAGTCTATTAAAAAGCAGCTCAAAGATATTCAAACACACACAGAGACCTCAGCAATATCATCTAAAGTTGCAGAAAAACAGCTTAAGTTTATCAGACAGACAACACTAATATACCCAGTAACCATTAAAAGATTGAAAGAGGGTAGAGATATTAAAGAAGTTAATTGGTCTCTAGTACAAATTGGTCTCTAGAACTAAAGAGGGTTAAAGATGCAATTGTGACATATAAGATATATTCACAATTTAAAAAACAAATGTTGAATTCCTGGTCTTGTTGCAATCTGATCACCCCTAAGGACTGGATAGATATGGCTACTGCTGTTTTGGAACCAGAGCCACTTTTAAAGTGGAAAAGTTAGTGGAAGGAGGAGTCTAAAATAATAGAACAAAGAAGCAGAGCCAGGGACATAGAAGTCTTCCTAGACCAACTTCTTGGGGAAAGAGAATATTCTGATATTGAAAGGCAACACCTTTGAAATTCACACATTCAGGATTTATGCCACATGACAGCACTAAATGCATGAGACTAGATAGAAGAAGTAGGAAAGAAAGCTGAATCATGCACTAAAATAATACAAAGCTGAAAGGAAAGTTTTACAGACTTTTTGCAGAGATTATCTGTAGCAGTAAATAGATTAGTACTGGATTCAGAAGCATCATGAATAATAATCAAATCCCTGGTGTTTCAGAGTGCTAATACACAATGTAAAAAAAATAATAAGACCATTAAAAGAAAGGTTAGCACCATTAGAGGATTGGAGCTGTGAAACAATTAAATGTAGATTCTTATGAAGGTGATGATAATTGCGTAGGGGAGGTCATTTCTAGAGGTATAAGGAAAAGGCAAAAGGTTAAATGCTATAATTGTGGAAGGCAAGGTATTATACAAAGAAATTGTAATCAAAGTTTTCCTAGAAACAGTGCCTTTGTGAGGAATAATCACAAGAAAACACCCCTCCTTTCTGGAGTATGCAGGAGGTGAAAAAAGGTAGACACTGAACTATTGAATGTTGGTCAACAAGGGATAGACAAGGAATCCTTCTGCCTTTGGGAAGCTGCCAAAGGGTGCTTTCAAAAGCCCCCATGTCCAATCCAGTAAAAACTTACCGTTATAGTGAAGGATGCACCTCCAAAGAAAATAAAACCTATTTAAAAAAAAAATACTTCACTAAATGGTACTCTATAGAAAAAGAAAAAAATTCAGAAAAAAATTATAGAAAAAATATTCTGGCATATGTCTATTAATGAAAGAAAATCAAAATTAATAGTACAAATAAATGATGGTATTATTGAAGGTTTATTGGATACAGGGGTGGTTGTATCAATAACTTCACCAGAATTACAGCATCCAAGTTGGCCCCTTCAGGAGGTAAATGTTCAATTTATGGGAATTGGGTCTTTATCCTAAGTAAAATAAAGTGCAAAATGGCTTGAGTGTGTAGGACCAGAAGGACAGAAAAAATGTTAAAGCAATATGTGGCTAACATTGCCATAAATTTATGGGGATTAGATTTATTACAACAATGGAACAGACATATTAACATTCTAGCAAACAAAAAATAAATCATAAACTAACACATATTTCTGAAAGAATTATTAGAAGGTATTATGAAAAACAGTCACAAACTATCCAAGCTCTACAAAAACAATGCAAAATAGCTGTTGATCTTTCAAAGACACTCACAGAACTACCTTTATACTGGCCAAGAAATAAGCCTATATGGATTAATCAATGGCCATTGAATAATCCAAAGAGAAAATGTAGGCCTTAGAGCAGCTGGTGCAGGAGGAGTTAAATGCTCAGCATATAGAAAAATCAACAAATCCTTGGAACTTTCCAATATTTGTCATTAAAAAAAATTAGGAAAGTGGAAAATGATAACAGATTTAAGGGCAATAAATAAGGTGATCCAGGTTCTTTACAGTGTACAGTATAGAATTCCTTTGCCTTCTCTTTTACCTAAAGAATGGTCCACTATAGTTATTGATTTAAAAGACTGTTTTTTCACAATATCCTTTAAAGAAAAAGATATACAAAAATTTGCTTTTATAGTGCCCACTTATTCTAATTCTTGGCCTGTAAAGAGGTATCAGTGTAGGATCCTCCCTCAAGGAATGCTAAATAGCCCTATGCTATTTCAAAATTTTGAATAAATGCCAATAGAAAAGATTTGCAACAAATTCTCCAAATCCATGATATATCACTCTATGGATGACATCCTATTGGCAGATCCATACACTGATACTCTAGAAAAAATATTTGAGGAAGTGAAGAAATTTTGCTTGATTGGGGATTACAAGCAGACCTTGAAAAAATACAATGGGTATATTCCATTAATTATTTAGGCTATAAAATGGACCTTCAAAAAATTAGTCCCCAAAAGGTAAAAATCAGGAGAGATAGATTAAAAACTTTAAATGAATTTTAGAGATTGCTAGGAGATGTTACCAATTTATGACCCACTATTAGAATAAAAAATGATGAGCTGGATAATTTGTTTAAAACCTTAAATGATGACAAGGACTTAAATAGTCCAAAAGAATTGTTACCTGAGACTGAGAGAGAATTCGTTTTGGTAGAAAAAAATTACATGATGCACATGTGGATTGTGTGGATCCAGACCTAAATTGCATCCTAGTTATCTTGCCCTCTAAGCATTCCCATATAAGAATTTTAATGTAGAGGGAAAATGTTGTATTGCAATGGATATTTCTACCACATAAACCAAGTAAAAAATTAAAGACATATGTGGAAAGATTTCTGAATTGATCTTTAAAGAGAAATTAAGACTTCATCAATTAACAAGATGGACCCAGGAGAAATTGGTATACCTTTAACTAATGAAGAAATTAACCAACTATGGGCAGAAAGTAAACCTTGACAAAGAGTCTGCAGTAATTTTGGGGGGAGTTATTAACAACAAATATGCTTAAAGCAAAAGTATTGAATTTTTAAAGAAAACTAATTGGATTCTTCTTTATGTTGTATGAGATAAACAAATTACTCAAGCTCCCACATTTTATGCCAATGCAAATAAGTCAGAAAAAGGAGATTACAAATTAGAAAATATAAGTAAAGTGGCTCAAAGCCCTTATAATTCTGTTCAAAAGTCAGAATTATATGCTATTGTGATGGTATTAATGGATTTAATGAACCTCTCAACATAGTCACTGACTCAGTATGGAGAAAGAGTTGTTTTACACAAGAAAACATCTGATTTTATTAATGATGAGTCAGAATTAACTTCATTATTTATTCAGTTACAAGAAATATTGAGAAATAGGGATCATCCCTTCTAGATAACACACATTTAATCCCATACTGGTCTGCCAGGTCCTTTAGCACAAGATAATAACTAAATTGATAAATTATTCATACAAAATATGCTAGAGGCCTAAGAGTATAATTTAAAAAATTACATTAATAGTAAGGGATTAAGAAAAATATTTGTCCATCACTTAACAACAAGCCAAAGATATTACAAAAAGATGTCCTACCTATTCCCTCTATAATCAAACTCCATTACCAGCAAAGAGCATCCTAAAGGTATACATAGAAACAAAATCTGGCAGATGGATACATTTCATTTTACAGAATTTGGAAAATTAAGATAGGCACATCATACATTTTTAGAATTTCAATGGGCAACTGCTCTGAGTTCAGAAAGGCTGATTTTATAATCACATATTTGCAGGAAGCTATGGCCATCATGGAAATTCCTGTAGAGTTTAAGACAGACAATGCTCCAGTATATGTCTCTAGTAAAATTAAACAATTTTTTGCTTATTATCATATAAAGCATATTATAGGAATATCACATAATCCTAAATGGCAAGGAGTCATAGATCAAATTGAACTCTAAAGGAGATACTAAATAGAAAGGAGTAACAAAGACTCTTAGAAATAGAATATACAGTGCTTTATTAACTTTGAATTTTCACAATGCTAATACAAAACAAACAATAGCTGCTGAAATGCATTGGACTACAGAAAAGGACAGATGAGCTAAATCATGCTGTCTGTTTCATAGATGTATTTACCTCAGAATGGATGCCAGGCAATGTGCTATATTGGGGAAGAGGTTTTGCTTTTGTTTCCACAGGCGAAGAAAAGTTATGAGTAGCATCAAAATTAATAAAGACTCAATTTGAATCAGAGAAAATTCATGAAAAAAAGAACTGATGGCTCATCTACCCATATTACAACTCTTACAAGTTGTAAGAAAAAACAAAGGGTTGGGGTAGATTTTTGTTTGTATCTTCACAGAAAGCCAGAAATACTCATCTTCAGGCAGTTAAAAGACCTTAGACATCTAGACACGTACAAGAAAAGGGAAGCAATCCAGAAAAATTCAGAAGCAAAAGAATATCACATCTATTGGTACCAATATACTCTAAATGGTATAATATTTTTTCTTAACTTCTGTCTTTAATAACAAGATAAGCTGAAGTTCCAATTAAATTATAAATAAAGGCTGGCTTTGAAGTTGGAGTGTGTCTCTCTTCTTCTTTAAACCCAAACAAACTTGTTAAAGGAAAAAGGAAAAATCTCTGTATCATATCAGAAGGGCCACCTGATATGGGACAGATGACTAAAAAGGAGGAGCAATTCTATTGTCACTAATCTTATTTTAAATAAAAATGTTTGCATTTAGCTTTCTGTATATTGTGTTAGGTTTTAGTCTTTTATCAGTTTTCTGCAGTGATCCATGACAATATCTAATTGTGAACTGAAAGTATCCAAAAGGAAGATGGAGCCCCATAACAGGGATATCACATGGACTATGACAAAGGCACCAGGCTGACAAACACCAACCAAAGATCAGATTTTGACTACAAACTGCTCAGGACATTTTTCAAGGTGGCTAGCTGAGATGAACAAGTTTCACAGACTACTCTAGCCAGGACCTGAGTCAAGCCATGCATTTCCCTGTTATGCAGAGAATGGATAACAAATGATACACCTACACATTTCTGGACTTGGTAACCAATAACACTTTTTTGGAGCCCCTAAAGCTGTTGTTGCCCCCCCCATACAGCAGGAAGTAAATTTAAGAACATGACGCCCACATTCTCAAGAGGTGGTATGGGTAGTTTTTGGCCTTTTAATGGGTTATGGATGATTTGTTGTTTAGGGTAATTAATTAAAAATTGTTATTGGTTATGGTTCAAAAAAAAGCTAAACAAGAGAGATTATATGTAAGGTTCTTGTTTAAAAAAAGAAAGAAAAAAGAAATAGATAACAGATATAATAGGATATAAGGGTAGATTATAGGAATCTACTTTAAAAAAATTACTAGCTTTAAATATTTTACATTGGATTTGATTTTTTGTATATTGTATATAAATTGTGTATGTTGATATAAGGTTGAGAATAATTTTATCACTGTACATATATTCCTGTTTGTTCAAGGTATTGTACAATATAATACAAATTGCTAGTCCAGGAAAGTTATTATTACCAACTAATTAGGATATAAAGAAATTCAAGTTAGTTGTTAGACATTACAATCAAACTTACAGTCATATTAGATATGTTTTCAAGACCAGATATATGATAAGTCTTCTTAAGCACTTCAGAAAGTCATAGAATATATCATTTAAAAAATTTCAAAAACATAGGTTATTATTTTTTTGACAATGGGACATTTCCTCCAGGCAGCACCAATCCACTTCAAAGAAGATTATGCACATCACAGAAACTCCGCCATATGAGGTGAACTTCTTTGTGACAAAAGTTAGCCACTGGGCAAGAAAGTACTCTTACCTTGACTACTGACAATATGATAGTCAAAATGAACAAATAGGAGAAACACACAAAAGAATTGCAGAACCATGCCAAAACAAGGTAGAAAGGACTTTGGGAATATCCTGCTTCCTAGAGAAGTTGGTCAGATATATTAGGTCTGTAGGCCAAAGATGGATGCTTCAGCAATACAGAAGAACTTTGGGTGACTGTCCAGGCAGCCAGTTGTTTCATTTCTTACATTTTTGGATGTTGCTATTTGCTTAATATTATTTCCTTCTTGGACCTGTGAGGAATGTGAAGATGAGATAGTTAATACTTATAGTTATCTAGTAAAAGCTTTAGAAAAGAAAAGTTAAGTAAGATTAAGAGACATCAAAATATAGTTTTTAGATAATACAAGTTAGATACAAAGTGGATTAGGTACAATCCTTTGGACTCACCAAAAGAAGATAAATAATGGAATACTTTCTTTGAACCTGTCAATTGTTAATGAACTGGACATTCATTATGAATATGTAATTATTGTTTGTATATTATTGTATATAGTTATTGTACCTATTGTATATGGTCTTTGTTATGTTAGTTATAATTTTCTTTTTTATTTTTGACATGAAAGGGGATATCTGGATATATATTACACATTTAATAAAACCTGAATATTGAGGAGAGAGCACCCAGGCAAAGCCTAGGCAGACAGTTTAGGAAATTCTTAAACTTTGAATACAAAGATAAACAGCTGAGTCAGTCACACACATCTTTAATCCCAGCAAAGGGAAAGCTGGGAGTGGTAACATACACACTTGATCCCAGAATTCAAGAGACAGAAAGTCTCCTGTTTCTGTGAGGTCAAGGCTTCATGCCTTTATTCCTAACCTTGATGGGTACATAATGGCTTGTAGAAACCTAGGGGAGACAGAAGCAAATGAGAGAAGCAACTGGTAGAAGCATCTATCAGAAATAACCAAGAACGAGGCTGAGGAAGTTGCAAGACAGCTGCAAGAGATTGACTGTGGTGCTTCCTCTCTCTAATATTTCAGCCTTCCCTTGATAATTGGATCTGAGTCTTATTTGTGATACCACAGATTGTCATGGTCTAAAGTTACAGTTCAGCAACAAGCAATATAACAGAAAGGCTACAAATTCATGAAAACTGAAAATCAATTGAGACACCTCTGGATCAAAGAAGAAGATAATAAAAAAAATCAAAGACTTCCTAGAATTTAATGAAAATGAATCAACAGTATACCTAAACTTATGAGACACAATGAAAGCAGTCTTAAGAGGAAAATTCATAGCATTAGATGCCTATATGAAAAATCTAGAGAAATCTTACACAAGAGGCTTAACAGCACAGCTGAAGGCTTTAGAACAGTTAGAAGGAAACTTACTTAGAAATAGTAGATGGCTGGAAATAATCAAACTTAGGGCTAAAATCAGCACAATAGAAACAAAGAGAATGCAAAGAAGTAATGAATCAAAGAGTTGGGTATTTTAGAAAGTCAGCAAGATAGGTAAACTCTTATCCAAACTAACCAAAATCAAAAAGAGATTATCCAAATTAACAAAATCAGAAATGAAAAGGGGGATATAACAACAGACCCCCAGGAAATCCAGAGATTTATCAGGTCATACTTTGAAAATTTATTGTCTACAAAAATGGAAAACCTAGAAGAATTGGAAAGTTTTCTAGACAGGTGCCACTTATCGAAGTTAAATCAAAATCAGATTAAAAACCTAAACAGACCTATAACCCCAAAGGAAATTGAAGCTGCTATTAAAAGTCTCCCAAGTAAAAAAGCCCAGAACTAGACGGTTTCATTGCAAAATTCTATCAGACATTCAAAGAAGAGTTAATATCTGTAATCAACAAACTCTTCCATACAGAAGAAACTGAAGGAATACTGCCGAACACTTTATGAGACCACAATTACCATGAAACCCACGCCATTCAAAGAATCAACAAAGAAAGAGAATTCCAGATCAATCTCTCTCATAAACATTGATGCAAAAAATACCCAGTAAAATTCTAGTAATCTGAATCCAGCAACATATCAAGAAAGCTATCTACCATGATAAAGTAGACTTCATCTCACAGAGGTAGAGATGGTTGAACATACAAAAAAACTGTGAATGTCATCAATCATGTAAACAAACTGAAAGAAAAAAAACACATACTATAGCCTTAGATGATGAAAAAGTCTTTGACAAATTCAACATTCCTTTATTATAAAATTTCAGGAGATATCAGGAATACAGAGAAAATACCTAAATAAAGGCAATATACAGCAAACAGACATCCAACATCAAACTAAATGTAGAAAAAGTCAAAGAAATTCCACTAAAATGAAGAACAAGACATGACTGTCCCCTTTCTCCTTACCTATTCAATATAGTTCTCAAAGTTTTAGTCAAAGCAATAAGAAATCAAAAGATTAGTGAGGTACAAAGAGGAAAATAAGAATTCAAACTATCTCTATTAGCAGATGATATGATTATATATATGTGATCCCAAAATTTTACAGCTGATAAAAAACTTTAGCGATGTAGCAGAGTACAATATTAACTAAAGAAAAAAATCAATAGCCCTCTTATATACTAAAAATAAAAGGGCTGAAAAAGAAATAAGTGAAACATCACCCTTTATAACAGCTTCAAATGACATTAAATATCTTAGCATAACCTTAACCAAAGAAGTAACAGGTCTGTTTGACAAAACTTTAAGTCATTGAAGAAAGAAATTGAAAAGGAAATCAGAAAATGGAAAGATCTGGCATGCTCCTTGATAGGTTAGATCAATATAGTAAAAATGGCAATTTTACCAACAGCAATCTACAGATTCAATGTGATCCCCATCAAAATCCCAACACAATATTTTACAGACCTTGAAAGAATAAAATGGAATAACAGGAAAGTCAGAATTGCCATAACAATCCTGATCAAAAAAAGACCTTTAGGGGGAATCACCATCCCTGACATCAAGCTATACTATATAGCTACAGTAAAA
>PVIH01005993.1:0-14295 GCA_004025045.1 Sigmodon hispidus | reverse complement strand
AACACCTGATTATTGACAAAGTGACCAAAAATATTTAATGTAAAAAAGGTAGTAACTTTAACAAATGGTGTTGGCATAACTGGATGGTAGTATGTAGAAAAATGCAAATAGATCCAAACATGTCACCCTGCACAAAACTCAAATTCAAGTGAATCAAAGACCTCAACATAAACCCAGGTACACTAAACTTGATAGAAAAAAAAATGTGAGAAATGTTCTCCAACACATTGGCACAGGTGATTTCTTCCTAAATATAACACCAGTAACACAGACACTAAGAACGATAATGAATAAGTGGGACCTCCTGAAACTGCAAAGCTGTAACCAAAGGACACAGTCAATAAGAAAAAAATGACACCCCAGTGAATGGAAAATATCTTCACCAATCCTACAAGTGATAGAGGACTGATCTCTGAACTATATAGAGAATTCAAGAAACTGGAGCCCCAAAACCTAAATAATCCAATTAAAACTGGGATTCAGAGGTAAAAGAAGAATTCTCAAAAGAAGAATTACAAATGGCTGAAAGGTACTTAAAATACTGTTCAATATCTTTCACCCTCAGAGAAATGTAAATCAAAACAACCTTGAGGTACCACCTTATACGTGTCAGAATGGCTAAGATCTAAAACAAATGACAGCACAGGCTGGAAAGCATGCAGAGCAAGGGGAACACTCTGCTATTTGTGGGAGTGTAAACTTTTACAGTCACTCTGGAATGCAGTATGGTGGTTTCTCAAAAAACTGGGAATCAATGTCCCCAAGGGTCCAGCAATACCACTATTTGGCATATACCTTAAAGACACACATTCACATCCCAAAAGCATTAGCCCAACTTTGTTCATATTAGCATTATTCATAATAGCAATAATCTGGAAACAACCTAAATTACCCTCAAGTGTAGAATAGCTTAACAAACTGTGGTACATCTGCACAATAGAGTACTACTTAGCAGTAAGAAAAATAATGACATCCTATAATTTGATGGCAAATGAATGAATTAGGAGATTATTCTCTTGAGTGAGGTATCACAAGCACAGAAACATAGGCATGGCATGTATTCCCTCCTGAGTGGATTTCAGACAAAAAAGCAAAGAATACCCAATCCACAAACCATAGTCTCTGAATAACTTGGGATCAGAATAAACTTATGTGAAAATCTAGGGCTTCCCCTAGGAAGAGAATATAGAGATCTCATTAGCAAATTAGGATCATAACAGGTAGTGACCAAGGAGAGGTAGAAACAAATCATGAGAGAAGGAGATGGTTGAATGAGAAGAGCAACAAAGGAGGAGAAAAAAGAGATGAATATCTTGATAGAGGACACCACTTCAGGGTTGAAAAGAGACCAGGTGCTAGGGAAACCCCTAAGAACCCACAGGATGTCTCTGGCTAGGTCTCCAACTAATATTAGAGGGGAACCTAAACAGGACTTTCATTATAGTCAAACAAATAACCACCATAATTGTCATCCCAGAACCTACACCCAACAATGATTGGAGGTGAAGGCAGTGATCCATGGCTGCACACTGGGCCAAGCTCCTCTTCCAGCTGGATAGTAGGGGAGAAGAGTTTCTATGAGCAAGGGGATTAGAATTATGAGGAGGTATCCTACATAGATGACTGGCTGGAACTCTGGGGAGCCCACTGAATCAAGAACATCCCCTGGAGAACCAAAGGAAAAAGAGCTAGGCCCTCTAAGGGTAGGCAACTGTAGATTAGCATGGGCAGTATGTAGAGCCTTGAGGGGTGGGATCAGACTGTGTTCCTGTAAATGGGATGGCACCTTAGAGCCCATTCCCTGCAGAGGAGTGCCTAACTCAGTCTTGATACTGGGATGAGGAAATTGGACCTGCCTGGAGTTAATGCACTATGCTGAGCTGACCCAATTGGGGACTTCCTGTTCTTTTGGGGGAGGGGTTGTGCTTGGGTAGGGGAAGACTGAAGGCAGACTGGGAGATAGGGAAGAGGGAAGGATGGGTGAGCAGAGGGTTACATGGAAAAAAGATCATTTTTTTTACCAATAAATAAATTTTAAAAAAGAATTGTAATGATCTCAAAGCTATTAATGTTTTTTAATTCAAGACCAGTAATAATAATAATAATAATAATAATAATAATAATAATAATAAAAGAGATTAAAATCATCTTCAGTGCAGGAATGCCTTCTATCTCCCTGGAATCTGGAATCTGAGAACCTCTACATAGTGTTCCCACTTTACATTTGTTTTATGGTATAGATGTGAAATATCTCTCCCATAAACTCACAAGTTTGAATGCTTGGTCCTCAGCTGATAGTGCTGTCTTGAGAGGTTATACAACATTTTGGACATGTTGCCAATATAGAGACCCAAGGTAAGATCCTGAGAGTTATTAGTCACCTGGGTTTCATTTTGGAGTGTTCTGAATCTTGGGTGGTGCTGTGATGTAACCAGTTACTACAAACACCTCTCACAATAAAATGCCACATATATTCCCCTTCTGCCATCAAAGATTGTATGCTCTTCAAAGTTTGAGCCAGCATCAATCCTTTAAGTTGCTTCTTTTGGGGTATTTTACTATAGAGATGAGGAAAATTAACACAATTTGATTTTTTAGAATCCAAGCTTGTTCAAGTATCATTTTATTTATTGATTTCCTGGTCAGCTCTTTTTCTTTGGAGCTGTCTCCTGATTCCCTCACTTCCATGGGACTCACATTATTTGGGTGAGTGACACTAGCAGGTGAGGGAAGGTCATTTAACAGGCTATTTCATTCATATCTGCTCTTGTCTCTTTCCTGACTCTTCAAGACTGTAATGGAGGGACTGTAGGGAAGTCACCTAGAATCACATAGCCAAAAATTGACCCTCAGGGAAGTAGCAGAAGCAAGCAGAGATCATGGGAAGACTCTTTTATCTGTTGTGTACCCCAGAAAGTGCTTTTTACACTCTGACTTTCCTGGTGTTTTTTTGTTTGTTTGTTTGATTGTTTTTGTTTTTTTTTGTTTTTGTTTTTGTTTTAATAATCCTTTCACATTCCAACTAGAAAGCTAGAAAGCAGCAAGAATAAAGGAAGGCCATGGAAGGAACCTGATGTTCTTTCTCTGCTAGCTCCCTATTGTCCAGAATCTAGTGTATCTGGCTAACTTTCTACATGCCTAAGATCAAATTCTACATTTCTGTAAGCAGAGTGCAATAGACATTGTCACTGTCTCTCCCCACATCCCTGAGACCCACAATATGATATCTACTTCCAATCTGCATGCTAATGGGCCATAACTATTTAACCCAGTGGCTAAAACAGCTTGGAGCACAGACTCTCTCACTATATTACCTCAGTTCAAATTCCTAATTTGATGTTTGCAAGCTGTGTCATATTGGGTCAACTATATAAGCTCTCTGTGTCTCAGAGAGGCATAAAATGATAATATACAACCTATTCAGACTACATATACACATTCATTTATACCTATGATTACCTTAGACACTAACTTAGCTATAACCAACATATAAAATTACTTTTTTTAATTAATAAGTATTATCATGAACTCATTATTTTTACAAAATAAGATTTATAACTAGTTTCCTTTGAACAATAAATAGTATTGTTAATTTATAAAGTTTGAATAATAGTTGGTATGAACTTCTCACCACATATTCATTAATTCTATAAAAATTTATTCTAGTAAACTCATTAAGTCCCAAAATTTTGTTGTAAAGGCTTTTATGTATGACATGTCTATAGCAATCTCATATGGTGTGTGTGTGTGTGTGTGTGTGTGTGTGTGTGTGTGTGTATGTGTGTGTGTGTGTGTGTGTAACTTCAAAAATTCATCTAGATACAGAAGATTTTAGATTCACATGACCCTGGTATGTCAAGAGTACTAGTTGTCAGAGCAGGGTCCAGGTAAATCTGGATAGTTATTCCTAAACACAGATTATGTACTTGTCACTCTCTGAGAAGAGTGGGAAGCTTCTTTCTGTGAGCAATTTTGGAGAGGAAATAGCAATTTAGAAATAAACAGTTTATGGACATCTTCTTTGTTGGAAACAAGAGAAATACATTTCTTAGAAAGTTAAGTACTGTGCTAAGAAAATGACTTAGCACCTAGAGTACTTGACATGCAAGGTGAGGACCTGGGTTCAGATCCTCAGAACCTATGTAACAGTTTTGCTAGATGCAAAAGTGTGTAGTTATATCCCCAGTGATCTGTCAGGAGCATGGGGGGTGCAGTCAGAAGAATCCCCAGAAACTCATAGGTCAGTTAGCCTGGCATAAGCAAGCAACAGTGAACAAGAGTCTCTGGATCAAACAAGGTAGAAGGCAAAGACTAACATTACAGTTGTCCTCTGACCACTACATGTGTACTATGGCACATGTGAAAGCATGAGGAAACACAAATATTAAAAAGACCAAGTACCGAATGTTGCATTTAATCAGTCAGTTTTAGCAAATGGGAGAGCACATTCATGGTGACTTCACACATGAGAATGACCTTGAGATAAAAAAAATCCCTCTTCTGCTACCTTCTCCACCTCTACTTCTTCTTGCCTTCTAAGCTGTTCTTCTGAGGTAGATTATGTCTCCTGTGACAAGTTCCTGAGATAAAGTTTTCTTAGAACTGGGAAGCTGAGAAAGACTCTTCATTAGATAGGAACAGCTGCTTATCTCCCCGTCTCTGTTGTTTCTTCCATATCTCTCCCTGGGTCTTCATATTCTCAGACTCAATCACGTTTCTCTTATGTTTTTTCCCTCTGCTTGTTCATATCTAAAAGAAAAGAAGTTTGTATTTTTTGCAGAATAAAGTCTCATTTTTTTATTCATGTGTCCCCTTGTTCCAACTCCCTTTCCACTCCGGACCCCTCTCAGTCAGCCTTCAGCCTCCCTCCTTCTCATCTGCCCCATTCCCTCCTCAGAAAGGGCAACAGGTCTATCAAAAATAACAGGAAATAACAATCAGTAGTCATTAATACTGCTTAATATCATTGAATTCAATTCACCTGTAAAAAGACACCATAACATGATGGATATAAAAACTGAAACTACTCTTCTGCTTCATACAAGGAACACATTTCAACTTCAAAGACTGACACAGGCTCAGAATAAAGGGTTGGGAAAACATTTTCCAATCAAATGGTCCCATGAATCTATTTCTTGTTATCAAGGAATGGGATTCTAGATTTCTCAGCATCTAATGTGGCCCAAGTCATTTTGTATGAAAAAAATTTGTTATAATCCTTTCTAGTAAGGCCAAGACTGTATAGTTATGCTTGGTCTCAGGTCACAGACTTTCCTGTAACCCTCCAGGATAAAAAAGGCAGAATCTCAATTTGATTCTGGAGATCTTTTTTGACTCCTGTGAGTGCTCTTTCCCTAGTTCAGGGTGCCACTCTCAATGGGGACTGAGGTGCAGTCTGGCCACTTCGAACACAGGAATAAACTAGAGAGAATTTAATAAAGAATATTTTTCCACTGAGGGTAGTGGAATAAAAGCCAAACAGTGTTTCAACAGTTAAACCTGAAGCCACATTGAAGTTCCAGTAGAAGAAGCTACTATTCATTTGTGTGGTGGTGGAGGTTAATTACAGTGAAGGGGCTTGTAGGAGGCTCCTCCAGCAGAATCTAGAACAGCAGCCAAGAAAATTTCCAGAGCAGATCCATCTGTTCCTAGAAATGTTTCTGAAAGACAAAGAGAAAGAGTGTGCCCAGGTATTGTCACCCCACTCTTCTGTTTGGTGTTTTACAGAAGCTGGAGCTGTCATGAGTCTAGGGACAAAGGAATTGAGAAGGGCAGAACTCTGTGTTGATCAAAGGAGTATGAAGGTTTTTCTTTTTTTTTTTTTCTTTAGAATAAACAAACAAAAGTCTAGCAAAGAAAGAACTGAAGGAGAGTTTAAAAGCTCTCACTTATGGAGAGGCACCAATAAAAGGTGCCCACAGTAGAGGAAGGACATTTTTAGAGGTGGTTCTCACCTGGGCTGTTGGCTTTAACTGGGACCTGAAAACAAAGCAGTGGCTTGTCTCCAACTTCTGTGATAAGACTGGAATTTGATATTTCTCCAAAAGCTTCCTGTATTAATGAGTTGGTCCTTCACACAAGCAGTGTTCAGCAACAAAACTTTGGAAAAGTGACTGGCTCATGAAGGCTCTGCATTTATCAATAACATCACCATCTCCACTTATGGTCTCAGTTTAAACTTAGAGTTTGGGTCTTCTGAAATGTGAGGTTTTTTTGAATGATTCACGTATTCTCACTCTCACTCCTATCTTAACTCACATCTTCCCAGCTACTTCTTCTGCTACTGCCATTATGTTCCTGCCTCTCCTCAGACTTGAAACTTACCATTCAAGTTTGGATATCTCTGATGTAATGTCCTAAAATAAAGCTTTCTTCTTTTAAGCTACTCCTTCAGGTTCCTGCTACAGTGACAGAAAGCCTAACAGACATGTCTAGCATCTATATCCCTGCCACACAATGTGCAGGTGTCCCAGAACTCTTCTGCACTGTGGATTCTAAGTAAGTTGTTACTACAATTTACCTTCTGAAGTCTGAAGTGTTAGTTTTGCACATAAGAACAGACACACATTATCAACGCCACACTTGAGTTTATTCAGGGGAGTTGCTAGGTGAGGACAAGGCAAGAGAAGTGGAAGAGAAAAGACAAAGACTTTTACATGGCATTTCTTTGTAAGAGAACAGGTGGGCACAGATTTACATAGAGTCATGCCTAGGAGCATGTCCTCCTGAACATGGCCTGTTCTGGCAGCACCATGTTGGGTTTACCATGGTGCCTCTAAGTGCCAGGAATTTTTATCTCACCTGGCACAGTGAAGGGTTATTAGACTAGCATGTTTACTATGTACCGGCTAAGTGCCAGGAGTCCTCACATGAAGGATGTGGAGCTATTGTTCTCTTGATGCCTCCCTGCCACTCAAAGGTGATCACCTCCATAAGTTATTAGCATTGAAGCATAGGATAATAATGTCCTAGGGCCACTAAGTTATAAATGCTCTACTAGCCCTTACTGACTTTCTCAATGGCTATTCATATTTATTTTATTCTTTTTACTTTTAGTAAAGGAATGTGCATGTCTTAGACATCTGTACAGTCACAAATTATCCATAAACAAGACATGTACAAAACCTAGACAGTGTCAGTAGTAAAGTGGATCTTGAATGTGCATTATAAGTTCTAACATGCTCCTTTTGCTGCTGATGGGGCTGAAGAAGGAGCTGGTGCCACAGGTAAGTGTACCCAGTAGCTGGGTAAAAAAAGACTTACCTCTTCCAGGACCAGGTGCTGTCTGCAGAGTTCCAGCACACTCTGTAGCAGGGACAGATAAAGTCTGCCTGTCACCATATCAACAGCTGCTGCTGACGGAATTAGCATGGCTACCCACCTCGACCTCGAACTGAGCAAACAGATAATTACAGGAGTCCCTGAAAGTCAGACTCAGACCCTGCCCAGAGGTGAGGAGGGGTCACCAGGCCCAAGTGCCTATATCCCAGCAAGGGAGGGAGAGTTGAGCTCCCATCGGTTCCGGTTCCGCTTCCTGGACTGGGTGCTATCTGCAGAGTAAGTCCCAGTGAACTTTGTAGCAGGGGCAGATAAAGTCTGCCTGTCACCATACCCACAGCTGCTGCTAAGGGAATTTGCACAGCTACCCACCTTGTCCTCCAACTGAGTGGACTTATAACTTCTGGGTTCTCTGAAAGGCAGATTCAGACCCTGCACAGAGAGGAGACAGGAAGCATATAAGCCCGAGTGCCACAACTGACCAAGAGCCATCTAATCGTGAACCACTGAAGCCATGGGCAAACGTCAATGCAAAAAATACATATTAATACAAAGAACAACATAGATCAACAAGACAGAGTCTCAACAGAGAAATAAGGAGTCTAAAAGAGATTATGATGGAAATGGATTTAATAGATATCTACAGAAGCTTCCACCCAAAGGAAAAGGAATATACATATTTCTCAGCTCCTCATGGAACCTTCTCCAAAATTGGCCACATAATTGGTCATAAAGCAAATATCAACAGATACAAAAAAATGGAAATAATCCCTTGTAACATATCAGACAACCAGGCTATAAAGTTAGAGTTCAACAACATCAAAACCCAAAGAAAACCTACCAACTAATGGAAACTAAACATCACTCAGCTGAACCATCTCTGGGTCAAGGAAGAAATTAAGAAAGAAAATAAAGTCTTCCTAGAATTCAATAAAAATGAATCTACAAAGTATCCAAACTTGTGGGACACAATGAAAGCAGTCATAAGAGGAAAATTCATAGCACTAGATGCCTATATGAAAAACCTTGAGAAATCCCACACTAGAGACCTAACAGCACAGCTGAAACCCTTAGAACAATTAGAAGCAAACTCACCTAGAAGGGGTACAGAGCAGGAAATAATCAAACTTAAGAGCTGAAATCAATGCAATTGATACAAAAAGAACAATACAAAGAATCAACAAATCTAAGAGTTGGTTCTTTGAGAAAGTTAACAAGATAGATAAGCCCTTAGCCAAACTAATCAAAAAAGAGAGAGTGTTCAAATCAAAAAAATCAGAAATGAAAAGGGGGACATAACAACAGACCCCCAGGAAATACAGAGAATTATCAGGTTATATTTTGAAAATCTGTATTCCACAAAAATGGAAAACCTAGAAGAAATGGACAGCTTTCTGGACAGGCACCATCTACCAAAATTAAATGAAGATCAGATTAATTACCTAAACAGGCCTATAACCCCTAAGGAAATTGAAACTGTCATTAAAAACCTCCCCAAAAATAAAAGCCCTGGTCCAGATGGTTTCAGTGCCGAATTTTACCAAACATTCAAAGAAGAATTACTACCGTTACTCCTCAAACTATTTCACACAGTAGAAACTGAAGGAATATTGTCAAATTCCTTTTATGAGGCCACAATCACCGTAATACTCAAGCCACTCAAAGACACAACAAAGAAGGAGAATTACAGACCAATTTCCCTCATGAATATTGATGCAAAAACTCTCAACAAATTTTGGCAAACTGTATACAAAAATGTATAAAAGATATCATCCACCATGACCAAGTAGGCTTCATCCCAGAAATGCAGGGCTGATTTAACATATGAAAAACTGAAAATGTTATCAATCATATAAAAAAACCAAAGGAACAAAACCACATGATCATATCCTTAGATGCATAGAAAGCCTTTGAAAAAATCCAACACTCCTTTATAATTAAAGCCATGGAGAGATCAGGAATACAGGGAGAATACCTAAATATAATAAAGGCGATTTACAAGAAGCTGACAGTCAGTATCAAACTTAATGGAGAAAAACTCAAAGCAATCCCACTAAAGTCAGGAACTAGACAAGCATGTCCTCTCTTCCCTTATCTATTCAATATAGTTCTTGAAATTTTAGCTAAAGCCATAAGGGAAAGAAAAGAGATTAAGGGAATACAAATTGGAAAAGAAGAAGTGAAGCTATCTCTATTTGCAGATGATATGATTGTATACATAAGTGACCCACAAAATTCTTCCAAGGAACTGCTACAGCTGATAAACACCTTCAGCAATGTAGCAGGATACAAGATTAACTCAAAGAAATCAGTAGCCCTTCTATACAATAAAGATAGAAGAGCTGGAAAAGAAATAAGGGAAAAATTACCCTTTATAATAGCTGCAAATAGTATTAAATACCTTGGAGTAACTACAACCAAAGAAGTAACAGACCTATTTGACAAAATTTTATATCACTGAAGAAAAAAATTGAAGAGGATGTCAGAAAATGGAAACCTCTCCCATGTTCCTGGATTGGTAGGATCAACCTAGTAAAAATGGCAATTCTACCAAAGGCAATCTACACATTCAATGCACTGCCCATCAAAATCCAAACACAATATTTTTTTGGACCTTGAAAGAAAAATACTCAATGTCATTTGGAATAACAGGAAAGCCAGGATTCACATAACAATTTTACTCAACAAAAGAACCTCAGGAGTTATCACCATCCCTGACTTCAAGCTATACTATAGAGCTACAGTAATAAAAACAGCCTGGTACTGGCATAAAAATAGACTTGTGGACCAAAGGAATGGAATTGAGGATCCAGACATTATCCCAAAAATCTATTAACACTTGATCTTTGACAAAGAGGACCAAAACATTCAATGGAAAGAAGATAGTATATTTATCAAATGGTGTTGGCATAGCTGGATGGAAGTGTGTAGAAAAATGCAAATACATCTGAGCCTGTCACCCTGCACAAAACTCAAATCCAAGTGGATCAAAGACCTCAACTTAAACCCAGCCACTTTGAACTTGATGGAAAAGAAAGTGGGAAATACACTTCTACAAATTGGCACAGGCAACCACTTCCTAAATATAACACCAGTGGCACAGACACTAAGACTAACAATCAATAAGTGGGATCTCCTGAAGCTAGGAAGCTTCGGCAAAGCCAAAGACACTGTCAATAGGACAAAATGGCAGCCTACAGAATGGGAAAAGATTTTCACCAACCCTACAAGTGACAGAGGACTGATCTCTAAGATATAAAGCGCTCAAGAATCTAGATCCCAAACCCTTGAATAACCCAATCAAAAAATGGGGTACAGATCTAAAAAGGGAATTCTCAGCAGAGGAAACACGAATGGCTGAAAGGCACCTGAAAAAGTGCTCATTATCTTTAGCCATCAGAGAAATACAAATCAAAACAACTTTGAGATACCACCTAACACCTGTTAGATTGGCTAAGATAAAAGGCACAGATGACAGCCTATGTTGGAGAGGATGCAGAGCAATGGGAACACTCCTCCATTGTTGGTGGGAGTGTAAGCTTGTTCAGCCACTTTGGAATGCAATATGGCAGTGTCTCAGAAAATTGAGAATCAATCTCCCCAAGGACCCAGCAATACCACTTTTGGGTGTATACCCTAAAGAGGCACATTCACACTCCAAAGGTATTAGCTCAACTATGTTCATAGCAGCATTATTTGTAATAGCTAGAACCTGGAAACAACCTAGATGTTCCTCAAATGAAGAATAGATTAACAAACTGTGGTACATCTACAGAATGGAATACTACTCAGCAGTAAGATAAAAATGACATCCTAAAATTCGCAGGCAAATGGATGGATTTGGAGAATAGCCTCCTGAGCGAGATATCACAATCTCAGAAAGATAAGCAGGGGATGTACTCACTCAGTAGTGGCCTCTAAACAAACAAACAAGAAAAAAATCCAAGCATGCCCAAGTGGCAAACCACAACCACTGAAAAGCTTGGGATCAGAAACACCCTGGACTGACCCTTCGGGCCCCACTCCAACTATAGGAACACCTGACTCTCTCTTGAGGGAGGGGGGATAAAACAGGATTTGGCCAGGAGTGGAGACTGATCCAAGCATTATTGGGTCAGTGGGACCATAGGACTGTCTGCTCCCTGCCCAGGGAGGGGATGGGGAGTTGTGGAGTAGAAAAATGACCTTATGTGGTGGGAGGGGGAAGGAACCTTGAATAAAGATATAAAGGGATGGAACAAAAATTCAGAGGAAAAGCTGAACACAAAGTAAATATATATGTAGCAATCTTATTTGCATTATGACCCTTGATAAGTCATGCTTATGATTTTTATCTTCTTTATAGTTATTGTTAACTTTTCAGCATTTTAAATTCATTTTACTGGTTTTTTTGATAAATACAAAATAAATAAAGAAGAAAAAATAAGACTTACCTCATAGTATTTCCTGCATTATGCCAATTTGGAATCTAAATGTAAATAAAAGTAATTTTACCTGCTCAATAACCTTTTGTTAAACTGAAAAAAAAGTGTTTTTATCAGAGCTGCCTTACTTATATAACATTCAGTAACATAGCATTAAATATAACATGCATTGAATATAATATTAATTTACATTAAGCCATATTCACTTGTTTATACTAAACTCTGAATTTTTTATAGAATAGGAGATTCAATTTTTATTTACTATTTTGGTTCATTCCTTATTGTCTGTGAACTTAAAAAAGGCATTTAGCACTATATATTGTAGCCACCTGCTGGGAACACAGACTAACAGGATTCTGTTGAAACTGCACACCTGGTTATGTTAGGGCCTGTTAAAATGTAGAGAGCCAGGGGCAGATCTGTTTCAATTCTTCTTTAAAGGTACTCTCTCCCTTAGTCATTAAAAGCTTGAAAACATTCTTCAATGACAAGATGTTCTCCTGGGAGACATTGGTAAGATTGCTGGGGAAGAGGAGCCTGGAGGAGGTGGAGTGTCTACTGGAATCTCTCTATTACTTCTAGAAATCAAGCTGGATCATTCTTTGCTTTCTTTCTCCTATTAACTTAGTTGTAGGTTACTGATGATGTAAACGAGAAATGACCAGAAAGTTTCAGTTCCTGTTGGGCACTTGTGACACTTGCTGAATCACCTATCCCAGAGCTTTATAATGTTACCACAGCATATATGAGATCATGCCTTTCTGCCACATTTTTCTTAAATTATGACTGTACACAGCATGGTCAGAAACTATGTATCTGAAACTGAGTATGTGCAGGAGTATACCTTTTTTAAAGCACCTTTCCATATATATATATATATGTCTCCTTAACAAGTTCCTCATTCTTTGAGGAAAACATGTTATCTCAGGAAATTCCTGCCTACAGATTATAATAATTCATCCTTACTGTTTTGTGTGCTAGCGTGCCTTTTGTCTTTGCCCCCACCAACTTGTAGAAACACTATGTTGGCTTCTACTGGCACCAACAACCCTGGTCTTAGCAAGGAGTCTGGAGAGTTCTTTCCCATTCTTCATAAAATTATCATTTATTTTAGTGAGCTTCACTAACATTATTTCACTTCATTCATGCTTCCAGTTTATTAGAGATTCTGTATCTTTGGCCATGGGAAATAAGCCTTTGAGATGAGAAATGCTTCGTTACTCAAGTGTATCCTTTGTCCCATGGATTTGGACTAGAAGATGAAGAGAGTTGAAGCGAGGAGCTGAACACATTCTTGATTTAGAAACATGATCCACATTTTATCTATAAAGACTTAGTATTACTTATTTATTGCTTAAAGCATGAGCCCATTCTGTAAGGATGGAGACAAGAGAGGTGAAATGATGAGCAAATGTCTCTGTGAAGAACTCATTTTGTTGTCTCATTGATGCCCAGAAAGCCCATGAAGTTAATGTCTGTATTTTTCTCCTTTCAGGGATGATAATGTCTGTATCATCCATCTTTCTTATGAATAAAGTCACATTTTTTCCATGTATATCCCTGTATCATCCATATTATAGATGAGAAGAGGAGAGAAGAAACATTCATAGAGTATGAGTCAGTAAAAACTAGCAAACATATGGTAGATGTTCAACTCAGGTAAGGACTATAAGTCAGAGATACTGACTTCCTCTCAAGTCTCCCACCTCGAGACCTTGATGCATCATCCTAGTAGCTTTTCATCCCCATTCACTTTCTTCAGGTTGATGCCAGCCTGATAGTCACAAATGCTAGAAATTTTGCCAAGTGTGGACAGGTGCCAGAATAGTCTGGAGCAGTGTATAAGACACAAATTTTTGGACTTCATTGTTAGAATGTTAATCCTGAAAAGTCTGGTGGAGATTTCATTACTTCTATCTTCAATTGTTGTTTCTTTCCTGGATAAAGCATATTGCTGTTTTTTATTTTTTTTTAACCATTGTGGCTATTATAAATGGAATAATTTTCTTGACTTTTCAGAACTTCAGTATTACTACAAACTCTGCTCTTTGTGCATGTTGACTTTGTAGTCTACAACTTTATTGAAATCATTTATCAAATCTAATAAGATTTTGTGGGCTCTTCCTGGTTTTCATATATTAGATCAGATAAATAGGAGCAATTTAACTTTTTCTTTTCCAATTAGAACATTCATATTTATTTCTAGGATCTTTGAAGTTTCCAAGGGAAGAATGTGCCTCCAAAGTTATATGTAAAAACTTCCTTGTTGTAGTATGTTTTTCCCGGCCTGTTTGGGGCTGGAGGATTATGACCTGGCACACGTGTGGTGCCGGCGGTGTGGAGCCTGGTCTGTGCGCCCGCAGCTTTTGCCCCCCAAAAGAAATGAATCAAACACTTATATACTTCACACTGCTTGGCCCATATCTTAAGCACATTACTACCTAGCTCTTTCTTCTTAAATCAACCCATTTCCATGAATCTACCCACCACGTGGCTTGCAGCCCGTGGCTCACCTGAATTCCTACATGCTTCTTCTTCGGGGGACAGATGGCGACTAGTAAACTCCACCCCTCCTTCCTACCTGGCTGCCTCT
>PVIH01005992.1:0-116683 GCA_004025045.1 Sigmodon hispidus | reverse complement strand
TGGTCCGCCTGTTGCAAATCTGGTGATGAGGTTCCCTTGCGCTCTGCCCATCTCAAAGAGGAACACTTGAGGCCTCTGCCTGGCCCAGCCGAAGCCACCCACTAGTGCCTGGCAGCGTGCGCCATTCAGTCCGGCCTGGGGCACTCCCGGGGTGGTGCCCAGCTCAGCGAACTCCTCTGATGTCGGGGCGGTGGGGGGTGGGGTGGAAGACAAGACTGCAAGATTGCAGCAGGCAGGGCGCGCGGATTGCTACAGGGCGCGAACCTGGTGCGGCTCCACACCTCCCGGCAAGGTCTCCACAGCTTCAGCTTCTCGTGTAGTTCGTTGTTGTGGTGTTTGGAGGGACACCCTGGTACATAGGGAATGTCATCGGAAAGCTGGATTGCCAGTGGGAAGAGATCTTTGGTCAGGAGCTGAAGTTCCTTGGGTTGGAGAAGGTCCTCAAGGTCGGTTCCTTTGTAGGCTCTACCTAGCTGGGAATATGACCAGGCTGAGAGAGCCCATAAGGCAGGAAGTACTTCAGACCCTTGTGCAAGACCAGGTTCAAACCATGTTTAAGAACAACTTGAATGGGACACACTCCTGGGTCCTCTTCTCTTCCTCTTGCCACTTCCTGCTCTGCTCTTGGTTTCCTGGGTGTAAGCTTTTTGACCCTGTCCAGAGCCTCCACTCTCTTTTCTTTCTTCTCTTCATCTAGGTCCCCCCATTATGCATGTCCAGAGGTGATCAAGGTGAGTGAGGGGCAAGGGGAAGTTAAGGGACATGAACTGAGCAGCAACAGAGATACAGCTGAAATGGCACATTTTGCCTTCCAGGGGGAAAAGTATGATGGCCGCCGGGCAGACATGTGGAGCTGTGGTGTCATCCTGTTTGCCCTGCTTGTGGTAAGGTGTCTTTTGCTGCTTCCACCCTATTTCTAGAATAATTGTCATTGTCATCCAGTGGAGCATAGAACCTTAACTGGCATCTGCACCACCAGAGTCACCTCCTAAAGATTGGGAGTGTGTGTGAATGTGTGCGCACACTCGCATGTGTGTGTGTGTGCGCGTGCGCACATGCATGGGTGATCTCTCAAATATTTGTATGTGTGGGTGATCCCATGAATGTAAATATATGTGTGTGATCTCCCACATGTAAGTGTGGGATTTATATAGAGAGCAGTAGTTCTCAACATTTCTAATGCTGCAGCCCTATTATATAGCTTATAGTGTGGTGACCTCCAATCATAAAATTATTTTTGTTGATGATTCATAACTGTAATTTTGCTACTGTTGAGAATGGTATTGTAAATATCTGTGTTTTCTAATGGTCTTAAACTACCCCTTTGACTCTCCTTCCCCTCAAAAGAGGGTTGTATCTCACAGGTTGAGAATTGCTGATATAGAGAGACAGGCAGTGTCTCATGTCTTCCAGGCTAGCCTTGAACTCAAATATAGGAAAGGATGGCCTTGAACTCCTGGTTCTCCAGCCTCCACCTCCCAAATGCTTGGGTCACAGGCATGCACCACCATACTTGTTTTGTGCACTGTTGGAGATTGAACCCAGGATTTTGCATGCTAAGCCTAGAACATTCCTCCATCCCTGAGAATCTTGTGTTTTAACTAGTGGATATCAAGACTTCTTTAAATTCTCAGCGCTATGGTCATTTCTCCCAGAAGCTTCCCAAAGCCTCAACCTTTGCCCTTCCTCTACTCCCTCCCCAGGTTGGATCTCACAGTAAGCGTTCCTCTTCCAGCCATGGTTAGGGTTGTTAGTGTGCATTTTGTAGCCTCCCCTCCCTTCCTTATCTACCATAAGCTCCTTTGTTAGGGGGGCCTGGTTTGAGGTCAGGAATCAGGGTTGTCTCTATATTTAGGGTCTCGCTTTTCTCCTTGGGGGAGGAGCCAAGATGGTGCAGAAACAACTGCTCAGCCTCTGGGAACAGGTTGAAACGAGCAGGTTGGTGGGCCAGCAGCAGCTCAGCCGGGCCCAACACTGGGGAGAAGCTTTGTAGCTGTTGTACGAGTACAGAGGCAGGCTCAAGCCTCCACTTCTGAGCCAGGGAGGCCAAATTGCCCGAAGACATTTCAGGGGAGGGGTAGCCACTCGAGGTGCAGGCTGGGCAGACCAGGAAGTTACTGGCCTCTCCCTCTCTTGCTATAAACAGCATTTTTATCTACAGATAAGATTTTTTTATATGTTTTTAGGAAAGATCTATGGGGCCAAAACTGAAGGCTCACACTAGAAATTTTTTTTTTTAAATCTCTCTTACCTTCATGTTTATAATGTGCCTGGGTTGGAGGCCTGCTTATCTGGAAGCTAGACCCAGGTTTATTTTTTGAGTGGTTAGCCTTATGTGGAAATGCCAAGCAAACTTGAACAGGGATTTTATTCCTAACAATTTAAACAAGGACTGAAAAAGAGGAAATCGGAGCCTCAGAAGATAGAGATTGAGGCAGATAGAACACAAACACAAAAGCCGGGGAGCCATCTCAGCCGGAGCTGAGAACTTCACTGTCACACCCGAGCTGAGATAAGGGGGAAGCAGGATCCAGGATAGAGGAGGCAGTCTCGCACGTTTGGAACATCGATGACAACAGCAGACAAAATCAAAAAGCAAAAAAAGAAAAGCTGCAGCAATAGTAAAAATGACCCCAAATGAGGAGGCATAGTCAATAGTGAACCCAAGAGGCCCCACGTTGGGTGCCAAAAATGTTGGCTGCCTGGTTTGGGTTCAGGAATTGGGATTGCCTCTATGTTCAGGGTCTTGCTTTTCTCCTTGGGAGTGGGGGCCAAGATGGTGCAAAGCAATGACTCAGCTTCTGGGATCAGGTTTAAACAAGCAAGTTTAATTTTATTATGGAGGGAAAGACCTTAAATACTTTTTCCCAGATCCTCCCTCTAGCCAGGGAAAAGAGCTTTAATTTGTTGATATCTTGGCTTCTGGCTGCAGTCTCTCAATGGTTTAGGAATGTTGTATCTGGACTCTGCCCTCTTCAAGGCCCCAGACAGATCCCAGGTTGGCTTATGTAGAAATGCTTAGGACCACATGTTTTTTTTTTTTTTTTTTTTTTTTTTTTTTTTAAACTTTATTTATTTATTTGCCTTGGTGTTTTGCCTGGAAGCAGAACTACAGACAGTTGTGAGCTGCCATGTGGTTGCTGGGAATTGAACTCAGGTCGTCTGGAAGAGCAGCCAGTGCTCTTAACCGCTGAGCCATCTCTCCAGCCCCCCAGGACCACATGTTTTAAGGCACTAGGTGTCACCAGTTTGCACTAGCTGAGGTTGGACTGGTCTCTAGGTTCCTTAGAAGCCCACATATTTTACATTCCTTGAGATGGGTGCCATATCAGTTGCTTTCATCTTTGTACACTTGTTTAGTTGAGGGTTCTTTGAAGACCCTCAAGCTAGTCTGTCATGAACCTCCTAATGTAGCATGAATCAGTAACTAAGTCAAAGCAGGCTTTCTTCTAAGTATTGTTTTTAAAGTTTACTTTTTATTTATGAGTGTCTGTGTGTGTGTACATGGGTGTCTATAGGAACAAAATGGGTGTTAGATCCCCTGGAGCTGGTGTTATAGGTGGCTCAATGGCTTTTGGTGTGGGTGTTCGAAACTGAACTTGGGGGGCTAGAGAGATGGCTCAGTGGTTAAGAGCACCATCTGCACTTCCAGAGTACCCGGGTTCGATTCCCAGCACCCACATGGCAGCTAACAACTGTCTGTAGTTCCAAGTTCCAGGCAAAACACCAAGGCAAATAAATAATAAGTAAATAAAGTTTAAAAAAAAAAAAAAAAGAAACTGAACTTGGGTCCTCTGGAAGAGCAGTATGTGCTCTTAACCACTAAGCCATCTCTCTTAACACCCTGAGCTTGTTTTTAAAGACTTCTTTCTTTCTTTTTTTGGAGGGAGAGAGCTAGGATTTTTCTGTGTAGCCCTGCCTATCTTGGAACTTGTTCTGTAGACCAGGTTAGCCTCAAACTTAGAGATCTGCCTGCCTCTGCCTCCCAAATTCTGGGATTAAAGATGTGCCACCATTGCCCATAATTTCTTTATTTTTATTTTATATATTTTGCCTGCAAGTACATCTGTGAATTTTGTGCTTGCCTAATACCTGTGGATGCCAAATAAGCAGTCTAAATCCCCTGGAACTGGAATTGTGAACAATTATAAGACACCATGTTGATGCTGGGAACCAAACCCAGGTCCTCTGCAAGAGCAGAAAGCATTCTTAACTGCTGAGCCATCTCTCCAAACCCAGTTTTTTAGGTGTTTTGAGATAGAGTTTTCTGTAACTCAGGCTGACGTCAAACTCACCGTGTATCTTCCTGTGAAATCCTGTGCCTCGACAGGCTGCGGTGCTATACATCTTTAATCTTAGCACTAGGGAGGCAAAGGAAAGAAATCTTTATGAGTTCGAGGCCAGCCTGGTCTACAAAGTAAGTTCCAGAACAGGTTCCAGAGCTACACAGAGAAACCCTGTCTCGAAAAACAAAAACCAAAACAAACAAACAAAAGAAATGCTGTGCCTGCTTCCAGTGCCCATGCCAGGTGGATGCGGTGCTGGCGGCTGAACCCAGGGCTTTGTGTAAAGCAGGCAAGCTGGCCTAGGTCTCCAGACCCTCCCCTCAGTTTTTGACATCAACTGGGGGAAAAGACAGAGTTCAACTCTCTACTTCCTTGTCTGGTACAAGTAAGTTACTCTCTTTATGTAACTTTCTGCCTCCCTAAAAAACGTAGTGTGAATTATTATAGTATCAACAGTTGTGAAGATTTAAATTAAATGCAAGATTCTGCCTTCCACTTTCAAGACTATAAGCAAACAATAATAAAAAGCACATTAGGGCTGGAGAGATGGCTTAGAGGTTCAGAGCACTGACTGCTCTTCCAGAGGTCCTGAGCTCAATTCCCTGCAACCACATGGTGGCTCATAACCATCTATGATGACATCTGGTGCTCTCTTGTGTATACTGTATACTTAATAAATAAATATTTAAAAAAAAATAAAAAGCACATTAGAAACAACTTAGAGGGGCTGGAGAGATGGCTCAGTGGTTAAGAGCACCATCTGCTCTTCCAGAGGACCCGGGTTCGATTCCCAGCACCCACATGGCAGCTAACAACTGTCTGTAGTTCTAGTTCCAGGCAAACACCAAGGCAAATAAATAAATAAATAAATAAATGAATAAATGTGTTTAAAAAAAAAAAAAAAACTCTCACCAGAAACAACTTAGAGTAATGTTTGACTGACCTTGATAAAAAAGAGTGAGCCGTGGGTAGACGGAACATAGCTGGTTTTCACCCAGAAGCAGTAACCCACTGCCCCAGTACTCACTGTCTCACTGCTCACAATGGCTACATACATTTAACTTCAGAGAGTAAGGAGGACCAGCTGTGCTGTGGCTGATACTTGTAATCTGTCCTGGAGCTTTTCCCAATAGGGTCCTTACATCCTTTCCATACAGGCAGGAAGCTGAGGCTCACTGCCAACACATCAGGCCAAAGCCAGAGCCAAAGGTGGGCTTTTTGACTCCAAGACCAACAGTGAGGTGCCCTCTGCCCATCTACCATCACCCTGCATTCTGTCCATGTCCATTAGATGGACAGCCATTTAAAACACTTGGGAAAGCTGAGATTCACAACATCACCTCTCCCAAGAGCCTTCCTCCGACTCCTTGGGTCAAACCAGACTCCCTTCTTGTCTTGTTCTGTCCCCAATGCTGATGATCACATGACCCATTCCAGCCTGTAATGCTTTTCCCTTTGTTCTCTTATTTTTGCTATTTTTATTTATGTAGTCGTGTGTGTGTGTGTGTGTGTGTGTGTGTGTGTGTGTGTGTGTGTCTCCAAGGCATGCATGAGGTCAGAGGACAGCTACCAGGAAGCAATTCTTTCCTTTACCATGTGGGTCTCAGGGATAAAATTCTAGTGCATAGTTTCGGTGCCATATGTCTTTACCCAATGAGTCATTTCATGGCCCTAATTTGAGACAGGTTCTCATATATCCCAGGCTGGCCTTGACCCCATTGTGTAACTGGAGATGACCTTGAAGTGCTTGTATCGCCTCACAGTGCTAGGGTTACAAGTGTAGGCAGAGTTTTCCTATTCCGACTGCCAGGTCCCAAATACTCACTCAGAGGCTTATATTAATTACAAATGGTTGGCCAATAGCTCAGGCTTGTTTCTAGCTAACTCTTACATTTATGTTAACCCATTTCTATTCACCTATGTATTACTATGTGGCCCATGGCTTTACCTATCTTCTTCCAGCATGTCTTGCTTCCTAGGTGGCTGGCTCTCATCTCTCTCTGACTCCACCTTTCCTTATTCCATCATTCTCAGTCTGGCTCTCCCACCTAACTTAAATTCTGTTCAGCTATTGGCCAGTCAGCTTGTTTATTAAACCAATCATAGCAACATATATTCACACAGCACACAGAAGGATTATTGCACAGCATAATGTTCCACTGATGCAATGCTGGGGGTTATGCTTTGTTTTTTTGAATATTTATTTTTATTATCTTTTATGTGAATTGGTGTTTTACCTGCATGTATAACTGTAAGGGTGTCAGATCTTGGAAATACAGACAGTTGTTAGCTGCCATGTGAAGGCTGGGAATCAAATTCAGGTCCTCTAGAAGAGCAGTCAGTGCTCTTTACTGCTGAGCCATCTCTCCAGCCCTATGCACAGCTTTGTACATGCTAGACAAGCACATTACTGCAACTAAGCCACATTCCCAGCCACTTGATTTTTTTTTCTTGCTTCCTTTGTTCGTTTATTTGGTGGTGGTGTTTGTTTCAGACAGAGTATGTAGACCAGGTTGGCCTTGAACTTAACAGAGATTGTTTGCCTAACTTAACCAAGTTCTGAGATTAAAAGTCTGCACCACCACACTAAGCTTTCTTTGTTAGTTAGTTCATTTATTTGTTTGTCTGAGACAGAGTATCACTGGTAGTCCAGGCTGGCCTTGAATCCAGAGAGCTAGCTGCCTATGCCACCTGAATCCTAAAATTACACCACAACCAGCCCCCTCACCTGTTTTATTGGTATGCCTATTTATTTTTTATTTATTCTGAAATTAAAGGTATGCACCACCACACCCAGCAATCTCTTCCTCCTTCACTCTCTTTGAGACTTTGTCTTGTCATGTAACCCACACTGGAATAAAACTCACTTTGTAGCCTAAGGTGGCCTTAAAGTTGCATTAGTTTTCCTGCCTCAGCCTCCTGAGAACTGGTATTATAAGCATGTATCACCGTGCCTGGCAGATACAATATCATCATCAGTGTAGTAGAACATCCTACAGTACTGGAGACTGAGTCTAGGGACTGGTATTCAATAGGCAAACACTCTGCCACTGAACTGTATCTCCAGATGTTCCACCTGTCTAGTTTATTTTGTTTTTATTTTTCAGGACAGAGTTTTTTGGTTTTTTGGTTTTTTGTTTTTTTTTTTTTTTTTTTTTTTTTTTTTTTTTTTTTTTTTTTTTTTTTTTTTTTTTTTTTTTTTTTTTTTTTTTTTTTTTTTTTTTTTTTTTTTTTTTTTTTTTTTTTTTTTTTTTTTTTTTTTTTTTTTTTTTTTTTTTTTTTTTTTTTTTAATTGCCCTGGCTGTCCTAGAACTCACTCTGTAGACCAAGCTGGCCTCAAACTCAGAAATCCACTTGTCTCTGCCTCTAGAGTGCCTGGTTCAAAGGCGTGCACCACCATCTCCTGGTTGTTCCACCTGTCTTTGGCTGTTTTGTTTGTTCATTTGAGTCAGGGTCTTGTTATGTAGCCCTGGCTGGCCTAGAAGTCACTTAGTAGACCAGGCTGACCTTGTAGTGGTGGTTTTTGTTTTGTGTTTTTAGAAACACACTGCCCCCTTGAAAATTTCTACTATGTCACTTACAATTACACACCGATCAGCCCTTTGCCAAATTGCTGAGCTTCTTGTGTCATTTCCCCCCTGAATACTGAAGATTATGGGCTGAAGAGATGGCTCAGTGGCTTAGAGCACTTACTGCTCTTCCTGAGGACCTGAGTTCAATTTCTTATACCCACATCAGGCAGTTCACAACTGTCTGTAACTCCAACTCCAGGGGATCTGGCTTCCAAAAGGTTTTGTATACGTGTGATATATACACACATACCTAAATAAAAATAACTTTAAAAGCAAGGATTATTTTGGTTTTGATATTTTTTGTTTTGTTTCTGGTTGTTTTATGTGATTTTTGTTTGTGGCAGTGTGTAATGTCACCTAAACTGGCCCTGAACTCACCATGTAGCTAATGATGACCTTGAACTTCTGATCCTCCAGCTACTAACCTCCCAAGTTCTGGGATTGTAGGCCACTACACTGGTGTTGGGGATTGAACCCAGGGCTTCATGAGTGTTAGGCAAGCACTCCACCAGCTGAACTACACGCCCAGCCTTGTAGGTGAAGCTATTAAGAGTGCCCTCCCCACCTCCTGTGCCCATGGTGAGGATGAGATGTGTGATATAAATGCATCATTAGCAGGGAACCTCACCTGGCTAAAACGCAGTGGTTCCCAACCTTAACCTTCCTGATGCTTCAAGTCCTTTAATGCAGTTCCTCACATTGCGCTGACCCCCAGCTATTTTTTTTTTTTTTGCTACTCTGTAACTGTAATTTTGCTACTGTTACGCAGTCATGTATTATTATGTAAATATCTGTTTTTTCCCATGTCTTAAGTGACCCTTGTTAAAAAAAAAAATCATTCAACATCCCCCCAAAGGTTTGTAACCCATAGATTGCAAACCATTAACCTAAGGGATCTTGATCATGTCTTGCACAGGGGGCACTGCCCTTTGATGATGACAACCTGCGCCAGCTGCTGGAGAAGGTGAAACGAGGTGTCTTCCACATGCCCCACTTCATTCCTCCAGATTGCCAGAGCCTCCTGAGGGGGATGATCGAAGTGGAGCCAGAAAAAAGACTCAGTGTAAGTTGGTAGGGATTGGCAGAAGAGGGATGTATGAGATGGCAGAATTCCCCAGGGGGTTGTGGGACAAGTTTCTGGAGCCTGCCTGTAAATCCTTGGATAGATGAATTCACTGGTTAAGCTATAAACCCAAGATCCAGCAAAACCTAAAACTTACAAAGTAGAGAGAGGAAGCATCCAAGGTTGGACCAGGGAGTCCCAGGCCTTGGAGATGGCATGCAGATTAGCAGGGGTTGAAAAGTTTGGCACTGTACATGTGGAAACTGCTACCCAGGATCTAAAAGTGGTCAGTCTGTAGGCACATATAACAATATGCTTTGCTGCCACCAGAGGAAGACATGATATGTCATCCTGCCTCTGGTTGGGGAGGTCAGGGACCTCCCAGAGACAACTCTAATCAGTTTTATTTAATTGCTCACTTTCTGTGTGTATATGACCTAATTTCTGCTTTTTTGTGACCCACCCATTCACAGCTGGAGCAAATTCAGAAACATCCCTGGTACCTGTGAGTAAGAGGGAATTGGAACAGTTGGGGGCCTCAGGGAGGTAGAGTCCAAACAGGTGGTGGGCGGGATGCCATGTTCCTGATGGGAAGAATTAGTCTCAAATGTATGAGTCCAGGCAGGAGAAGGCAAAGGTGAAGAAACAGTGTTCAGCCAGAGGGAGGAGGGAACTAGGGTCTGGACCCCCTGGGTCTCACGGGGCAGGAGGGAACAAGGCTAAATCCTGATTGCCTGAGTCTGAGGAAGTCAAGCTAGGGACCCAGACTCTTCGGGTCCTGGGAGGAGTAGTCTGGACATGGGACCTAAAGGCTCTATTATGCATGCTACTTTCTCCAAACTGTTTCTGCACCTTTCCAGGGGTGGGAAACACGAACCAGACCCTTGCCTGGAGCCAGCCCCAGGCCGCAGGGTAGCCATGCGGAGCTTGCCTTCCAATGGAGAGCTGGACCCTGATGTTTTGGAGAGCATGGCATCTCTGGGATGCTTCAGAGACCGTGAGCGGCTGCACCGAGAACTCCGAAGCGAGGAGTAAGAACTCCCGAGACCCTTTCACAGACACCCCCCACTTCACCGGGTGAATGGGTTGTGGCAGTTCCCTAGACTGCCTGAAGGGGGCGTACCGCATCCAGACTGAGGGAAGTAACAGACTAGAGGCATGGTTTAGAGCTAATGTGCGCAGGTGCGATTGTGATGTGGCGAGAAATGCACTGAGCAGGCACGGACCATGTTTGGTTATGAAGAACTTAACATGTACTTAGTAAGTGCCCCAGCGTTAGCTACTACTGAGCAAAATTAAGTTGTGATGTGCATTATTAGACCACAGGAAGACAGCTATGCTGAGACAAAGGGAAATGGCATTTTGGGATAGAGAAGAGAAATAAGACCGAAACACCTTGGTCTAAGAGAGGAGGGCTGGGGCTTGGGTTTGAAGGACTATGGTGGGGTCTGGACTTGAACCCTTGGATCCAGGGACAGATCTACTAGGTAGCGTGAGCTCAAGGGAGCCACAGCAGATGGGAGGCGGTGAGGTCTCATTTAGACACAAATTTTCTTATTTTATATAAATTTTTTCATAACATTTATTTACATATGGCAGGAGTGTGTGCCAAGGCATGTTTTTGAAGATCAAAGGGTAACTTGCCAGGAGTTTAGTTTTTTCTTTTCATCATGTGGGTCCAGGGATCCAACTCAGGCCATCAGATTTCGGTGACAAGTATCTTTATCTCTCCACCCGTGAGCGCTGATTTCTGACCTCAGTCCTCCCTTAACCATCTCCCTCTCCCTTGTCTCAGAGAAAACCAAGAAAAGATGATCTACTATTTGCTTTTGGATCGGAAAGAGCGGTATCCCAGCTGTGAAGACCAGGACCTGCCTCCTCGGAATGATGTTGGTGAGAAGTCAGATTTGGCAATTCAGACCCCAGACTTCCTGAGGGAGCAGGAGAATGCTCTAGGCCCTGGGAGTCTATGTTTAGACAGCTAGACATGTATGAGAACCTCTGCCTAGGTTTCCCCGTCTGTTTACAAAGCAGTTGTATATATATGTGTATATATATATGTGTGTGTGTGTGTGTGTGTGTGTGTGTGTAGTGTACAGCTGAGCAAATTCACCTACTTGTGGGGGTTGATACTCTCTCCCTTTAGATCCACCTCGGAAGCGTGTGGATTCTCCTATGCTGAGCAGACATGGGAAGCGGAGGCCAGAGCGGAAGTCTATGGAAGTCCTGAGCATCACAGATGCTGGGAGTGGTGGCTCCCCAGTGCCTACCAGACGAGCCTTGGAGATGGCCCAGCACAGTCAAAGGTGAGAGCCTGTCCCTTCTGGAAGGATCTTCAGCCCCAGAATATTAGAGGGAGCCAGAGCATTCTAGACCCCGCTCAATTTCAAGTGTTCTATGTACCCAGGACAAATCACTCCCCTGCCTGGTGGTTCTCATTCCCTCATCTGGAAGGACATGGAAATGAAGAAACATCTGAACCTTTTGAAACTATTTTTTTTTTCTTTTAATCCTTTAAACAGATCCCGCAGCGTCAGTGGAGCGTCCACTGGTCTATCTTCCAGCCCTCTGAGCAGCCCAAGGGTAAGGCTAGACCCTCAGAAAATTGAGACAGGTATGAAGAAGTCAGCAAAGATCGAACAGGAAACAGTTCAATAAGGCATTCTTACCCCCAGAAGTGTCAAAGACTCCGATTCTGTCTTTTTAGGATTGAATTTGTGATATATCCGAGCTGTTTAATCATTTACCCTAAGTTCTTTGAGCACATTCACTGTACCAGTCTCTGCTTAGGCTGGAGTTGCAACCATGCTGTGATGGTTCCATATAGTGCCAGTGCCTCAGATTCTCAGTGTGGGTGGGGCTGACTGGACTACAACCCTCCGCAGCGAGTCCCAGCCAAGTAGTGCTTCCAAAGCCTCCTGAAGTTGTAGTTCAAACTCTTACCAGATCCTGCTCCTCCACAGAGTCCGGTCTTTTCCTTCTCGCCGGAGCCAGGCGCTGGAGATGAGGCTAGAGGTGGAGGCTCCCCAACTTCCAAAACACAGACGCTGCCTTCTCGGGGCCCCAGAGGCGGGGGCGCTGGGGAGCAGCCACCACCCCCCAGTGCCCGTTCCACACCCTTGCCGGGACCACCAGGCTCCCCGCGCTCCTCTGGCGGCACCCCCTTGCACTCACCTCTGCACACGCCTCGAGCCAGCCCTACTGGGACCCCAGGAACAACACCACCTCCCAGCCCAGGTGGTGGCGTCGGGGGAGCCGCCTGGAGAAGTCGTCTCAACTCTATCCGCAACAGTTTCCTGGGCTCCCCTCGCTTCCACCGGCGCAAGATGCAGGGTAAGGATCTCACCGGATGCAAGGCTGGAATTGCCAACTGCTGAATTCTAGTGTGGGATGGAGGGGCTAAACGCCCTGCCTTTGGGCAGTCTCCATGGGGGTCTTCAGGTAGGAAAGAGAGCCATCTTTCCACGTCCCTAGACAGAGATGGTAAGGTTTGGAGAGAAGAGGTGGGCTTCCAGAAAGGAAATGGAACAAATTCTGTATGCCATACTCCGGTTTGCCTATTCATTGGTCCATGGACCTTGAGCCCCACCCTTAGGGGTGTGGCCTAACCACTGCCTTTCCTGAAGGGGTCACAGACTCCCTGGATTAAAAATAAATAAATAGTATTGACTACTTTCTCTCCCTTTTCTGACCAGTCCCCACCGCCGAGGAGATGTCCAGTTTGACACCAGAATCCTCTCCCGAGTGAGTTCAACAAGGGAAGGAACTGAGGGGATTTGTCTCTTAGCGTCTTCCTGACACTACTGTTGCTATCCCCTTCCATCCAGGCTGGCAAAACGTTCCTGGTTCGGGAACTTCATCTCCTTGGACAAAGAAGAACAAATATTCCTCGTGCTAAAGGACAAACCTCTCAGCAGCATCAAAGCGGACATTGTCCATGCCTTTCTGTCGGTGAGAGCCCTGGCATCCCCATTGATCACAAAGCTACCCCGCTCCCCCACCCCCGCCACTCTATCCCTGGCTGCACTTCATGGGATTTGTAGTTTTCCAGCAAGAGTTGGACTTAGTATTAGACAGGGAGGCAAGAACAGACTATTGGGCCCAGCGCCAGGTGTAGGATGGTGATCTGTCCCTTTTATCTTTACCTTCTAGATCCCCAGCCTGAGTCACAGTGTGCTGTCACAGACCAGCTTCAGGGCCGAATACAAGGCCAGCGGTGGCCCCTCCGTCTTCCAGAAGCCTGTCCGCTTCCAGGTGGACATCAGCTCCTCTGGGGGTCCTGAACCCTCACCCCGAAGAGATGGAAATAGTGGAGGTGGCATCTACTCCGTCACCTTTACTCTCATCTCTGGTGCGTACTCCCCGACCAGCCTTGGTATTCAAGATCTCTAAATAGGATTATGGGGGGCAGTAAGAAAAGGATTCTATGAAGCCTCCCCATGTCCTTTCCTAATCTTTCCATGGGTGTATAGAATGAGAAATTATTTCATTGGTATCAGTAATCACTCATTTTCAAAGGGAAAAATCTACAGAGTACATTGTGTTACCTTTTCTTTTTTTAAAAAAAAATATTTATTTTTATTTTATGTGAATTGGTGTTTTGCCTGCATGCATGTATAACTGTGTAAGGGTGTTAGATCTTGGAATTACAGACAGTTGTTAGCTGCCATATGGATGCTGGGAATCAAACTCAGGTCCTCCGGAAGAACAGTCAGTGCTCCTAACTGCTGAGCCATCTCTCCAGCCCTGTGCTACCTTTTCATCTTCTATTTCAAGTGTGAGCATGCTAGCCTTAAGCACCCTTACCCTACCCAGACCAGACATCACTAGTCTATCCATGGAGTTCTTTCTGAGCTCAGCTGTAGCCTCAGGATTTTAACTCCATGCAGCCATGACCAATCAAGAGTTAGTCTGGGAGAAGAAAAACTATAGGAATGCCTTGCTATCAATTTCTGGTTCCTGGGTCTTAATATTGGAAGCATATACATAAGAGTATTTGCTCTCTTTGCCACTGGTTTTAATATGTTATGATTGGGGATGAATTTTCTCTAAGAGCTTCTAAAGCAGGCTGCAATGAGTGTATGTGACATAACTGTCATGTGGAGGTCAAAGGTCAGTTCTCTCCTACCATGTGGTCCCAGGGATTGAACTCAGGTTGTCTGTCAGTCTTGGCAGCAAGTGTCTTTACCCACTAAATCATCTTTCCAGCCCAAGATGTGTTGTTTGTCTGTCTGTTTCTCTCACTTATTTTTCTTACATTTTTTTCTTCTTCACACCCTTAAGGAAAGTTACTGAATAACAATATCTATTTAAATAGAAATCATCTTCTATCACCATATTAAAATGAAGATGTCAGAACTTAATAGTGTTCCTCAGGTGCAATACAGAGATCCATTTGGGAATTAGTTATTGATGCAGGCCCAACAGAGTCAGGAGAATTAACCCTTGGAGGATAGTCTTGCTTGATGAAGGGACCTTGCCTGTTTCCACTCTGAGTGACTGTGTTTCCTGTTTGCCCATCACCTCCCAGGTCCCAGCCGTCGGTTCAAGCGAGTGGTAGAAACCATCCAGGCCCAGCTGCTGAGCACTCACGACCAGCCCTCTGTGCAGGCGCTAGCAGGTGGGTGACATCCAGGGTGACCAGGTACAAACTCTGCCCTCTCTTTGCTTTGAAAAAGCCAGACTGACCCACTTCTTGGACTCTTTTTTTTTTTTTTTTTTTTTTTTTAAACTTTATTTATTTGCCTTGGTGTTTTTCCTGGAACTGGAACTACAGACAGTTGTTAGCTGCCATGTGGGTGCTGGGAATCGAACCCGGGTCCTCTGGAAGAGCAGACGGTGCTCTTAACCGCTGAGCCATCTCTCCAGCCCCCACTTCTTGGACTCTTAGACAGTGTCTTGCCGAGGCCTTTTCTGCACTGTTGGGAATAGATTCCCCACAAGAAGCTGGGATCTGAGAAGGGCTAGCACCCTGCAGGGCCTAAGAGGACAGTGTCCTCTACGTTGAGAACAGTGGAACACAGTGCCACACCGCTATGGAACTCTGCTCTGTGGGAGACTTACCAGCCATTCTGGTGTGCCTGGCCCTGGGGCAATGCATGAGGTTTAGGCTAAAATCAGAACCAATAGGACATATTAGTGGCTCACTTCACAGGACCCAATGTCACTGGAATTGAAGGACATAGTTCTCATCTGGCATCCAGGGCCAGGTCTCAGGAAGGTGTTGTAATTCATCCAGGTTTCCATAAGAGAATAGCATAAACTGGCTAGGAGTTAGCTCAGAGGTAGACTGTTTGCCTAGCAAGGGTCCTGGGTTCAATCCCCAACAGAAAAAAAAAAGATAAAGTAAAAAACATTATCTGGGTGGCTTAAAAAAATTATTTATTATCTTATGAGCAGTAATTGGTGTTTTGTCTGCATGTATGTCTTGTGAAGCTATCCGATCCCCTGGAACTGGAGTTGCAGACAGTTGTGAGCTGCCATGTGGGTGCTGGGAATCGAACCCTGGTCCTCTGGAAGAGCAAACGGTGCTCTTAACCACTGAGCCATCTCTCCAGCCCCCTGCATGTGTGTCTTATGAAGCTATCCGATCCCCTGAAACTGGAGTTGCAGACAGTTGTGAGCTGCCATGTGGGTACAGGGAACTGAACCAGGGTCCTTTGGAAGAGCAGCCACTGCTTTCGACCGCTGAGCCATCTCTCTAGCCCTCTCTAGGTGTCTTTTAAGCAACAGGAAACCAAGTTTGGTGATGCGTGCCTATAGTGCCACCATTCAGGATGCTGAGACAGGAAGATTGTCAAAAAGCCAAGGTCATTCTGAGTGACTAGGCCCAGACCATTTTGGTCACTTAATAAAACTGTCTCAAGGCAAACAAATGGGGCCGAGGGTATAGCTTGACTAGAGAGTGTTTGCCCAGCATGCTTATGCTCTTGGTTCAATCTTAGCACCACGTAAATTGAAAGTAGAGTCAGACAGCTGTAATGTCAGGCAGCATTTTGGAGATGGGGTCTGGAGGATCAGAAATTCAAAGTCAGCCAGGCAGTGGTGATGTACACCTTTGATTCCAGCACTCAGGAGGCAAAAGCAGACAGATCACTATGGGCATGAGAGAGTTCTAAGAAAGCCAGGAATACACAGAGAAGTTTTGTCTTGAAAAACTAACTAGATAGATAGATAGATAGATAGATAGATAGATAAAAATAAATCTGGGCTGTTGGGGTGACTCTGTGGTTAAGAGTACTAGCTGCTCTTCCAGAGGACTAGGGTCCAATTACCAGCACCCACATGGCAGCTCATAATTGTTTATAACTCAAGTTCCAGTGGATTTGTTATCCTTATACAGACTTGCATGTAGGCAAAATATGAATACACATAATTTTTTTAATTTTAGAAACAAAAGAAATTCAAAGTCATCCTCAGCTATGTATTGAATTTGAGGCCAGGCAGATGTCCATGAGACCCTGTCTCAGAAATAAACAAAAAAAAAATATTTTGTTTTAAATTTATTTAGCTTTATTTATGTGCATTGGTATGAAGGTGTCAGATCTCTGGAACAGGAGTTACAGGGTCCTCTAGGAGAGCAGTCCGTGCTCCTAACCCCTGAGCCCTCTCTCCAGCTCCCGTTTTTCATTATTTTTTAAAATAGTATTACTTATTTTCTGTATGTGGATATTTTGTCTACGTGTGTGTCTGTGTACCATGTGTTTGCCTGGTGTGTGTGGAGCTCAGAAGAGGGCATCAGAGCCCTCAGCTATGGAGGTAGAGGGTTTCGAGCTGGGAGATGCAGGTCCTCTGGAAGGGCAGCCAAGGCTCCTAACCAGAATGCCATCGTTCCAGCCCAGGAATTTTTGTTCAGAGACTAGAAGTCCCAGGTCAAGGCATTGAGACATATCTCGTGTCTGTCTGGAGCCCATTTCCTCGTTCACAGATGGCCTCTTCTCACTGTGTCAGCATAGGTTTTGATTTTGATTTTTTCAAACAGGTTCTTACCTATTCCAGACTGACCTCAACTTAGATACATAGATACAGATGATCTTGAACTCCTGATCTTCATGCCACAGTCCCAGCCCATGGGATTACAGGTGTGCACTGCCAGTCTTAGCTTTCACTGAGGTCTTTGATAATTTCATGGCACTAATCCCATATAGAAAGGTTCTACCCTCAAAATCTAATCATCTCCCCGGGGGTTAGGGGTCATGATTGCAATGTGTGAATTACGGGGAACACAACATTTAGCCTGTAGTACAAGTGTCTGCCATAGCAACCAAAGATGAAAAGGTGAGAAGTCTAAATGAATGAAGTGTTTATAGAGAAAAGCAGGCTCCATTGTAGGATGCAAGAAAGGAACCTACTGTGTGGACAAGAGTCCAGTGAAATCAGCCTGACATCCCTCTGTCCCCATCCCCTATAGAAGGGATAGAGCACAGAGAATCTAGCAATGGAGGACACTAATAGCTTGACTCTTGACAGGGCTCGTCTTGACCCTGGATTCATTGGCTAATAATAAATGATGTCAAACTGGGTGATGGTGGCACACACCTTTAATCCCATCACTCAGGAGGCCAAGGCGATCTCTTTGAGTTCCAGGCCAGCCTTCCAGCCTTGTCTACAAAATGAGTTCCAGGATAGCTAGAGCTACAGAGAGAAACCTTGTCTCAAAAGAAAGACCTCAAAGTTGGTTCTTAAAACAATACAGATTTTTCTTTTTTTTTTTTAAATATTTATTTTTATTTTATGTGAATTGGTGTTCTGCCTGCATGTATAACTGTGTAAGGGTGTCAGATCTTGGAATTACAGACAGTTGTTAGCTGCCATGTGGATGCTGGGAATCAAACTCAGGTCCTCCGGAAGAACAGTCAGTGCTCTTAACCACTGAGCCATCTCTCCAGCCCAAAACAATAGAGATTTTTCATCCTGCTTCCTGGAGATGCAGCATGCAGGCTGACCTCGGGGTGTTGTACGCAGAGCTGTTCTCTCTTGCTCTGCAGTTTGTGCTTTCACCTATGGCCAGTAACGCCGCTCTGCCCTTGACATGACTGGTTCATTTAAGGACTGTGTGACTAAACTGGGTCTATCCAGATAATCCCAGGTAGTCTCTCCACCCACAGAGATTATCCTGAGTCACAGCACATGATCTCAACATTTTCACAGGCCCCCCAGCTTTATGATGTAAACATCTGTGGGGGATGGCATTATTCAGTCTACCACAGTCTCCCTGGGGTCATTTGGCAGTGTGTGGAGACTCTCTTTAATTGTCTCACATAGAGAGCAGGAAGATGTAATTGGCATCCTGTGGGTGGAGACCAGGGATGCTGAAAAATCCTGTAACTCAGAGAAAACCTCTCACAACAAAGTTATTCAGGCCTCAGTGTCAGTGCCCAGAAGGATTAGTTAAATGACTGGTTGCCCAAAGCAAAATACCTCACAAAGGCAACTTCAGGAAGTGGGAACTTGCAAGAGGACACAACATCTAAAGATGTTCGACACTAACCCTGACAACCTCAATTAGGTCCCCATGACCACTTGATGGAAAGAAGAAGAACCTCCACACTGGAGCTCTAACACACACACTGATATATACTAAAAAAATAAAATAAAATAAGGGTAATGCTACTACATGCCTTTAATCCCAACACTCCGGAAGCAGAGGCAGGCAGATCTCTGTGACTTCATGGTCTGCCTGGTCTACATAGTGAGTTCCAGGACACCCAGAGCTACACAGAGAAACCCTCTCTTTAAAAAAAAGGAGGAAAAGGTTTCTTTTGGCCTGCAGCAGCAGTCCCAGGGAACAGTTTATCACAGCAGAGAAGGCAAGGTGGCCCCACCCATGGGTTGGTTCAGCTCACATTAGGGTGGGTCTTCCCACATCAGTTATCCTAGTCCAGACCATCCTTTACAGACAGCTCAGAGCCTTATGTCTGCATAAGATGACTGCAGATTCTGTTAACCTGACCTGTGATCCAATCACTTGGGAGGCTGAGGCAGGAGAATCAGGTGTTCAAGGTCATCCTCTGCTACAGTGAGTTCAAGGCCAATGTGAGCTGTGTGGAGATCCTATCTCAAAAAAAAAGAAAGGGGCACCCACGGGACCACGTGTGGCCAAGGATGTGGCCACCGACAGGGTGCAGCTGGTTAGGGCAGGAGGAGTGTTGTGTGACCTCCTGCACTGCAGAGGTCTCTCTACGTTGGAAGTTAGTGGTTGGTGGCTCTAAGGCTAGGGTCGCCTCCTAACCGCCTGGGGTGCGGCCAATGTCACCAACCTGATGGCCCCAATCCACCTGCACGGGCGCTGCACGCATATGCACAGACGCATAAAAAATAAAAATTAAATATTTTATATAAAAAGAAAGAAAGAAAGAAAGGATGGGGTAGGGGTAGGTTAGACAGATGACCCAGCAGCTAAGAACACTTGCTCTTATAGAAGCCCCCGGCCTCACATGATGACTCATAACCATCCAGAGCTCCAATTCCAGGAGATCTGATGTTCTTTTCTGAACTCAATGGATATGGTACACGTACATGCAGGAAACCACTCATAAAATAGATAACACCTAAAATGGGGTGGGAGGCATATTTCCAATGACTTAGTCTGTACATTGCTGGATAAGAAAGCATGAGAAACCTGAGTTTTATCCCCAGAACCCATGTGAAAAAGCCAAAGAGCTGGGGATTTAGCTCAATGGTAATGCTTGCCTAGTGAGGCAGGGTCCTATTCTCAGCTCCAGGGGAAAATGAAGAACCAGCTGCTGCAGTGCGCCCCTGTAATCAATCCCAGCACTGGGAGTCAGGGGAACCCCTAACCAGTCCAACCAATCGGTAAGCTCCAGATTCAGTGAAAGAAGCAACTCCCCCAGACGTCCTGTGACCTCCACTTGTGGGTTGCAGCATGTGTGTGTCTTCACACAAAATAAATACTTAAAAATGTAATCTAAGAATGAAGATAAGTGGCCTTTGATCCCAGTACTCAGGAGGCAGAGGCAGGCAGATCTCTGTACATTCTAGGACAGCCTAGTCTACATAGAGAGCTCTGATGTTGACTTCTATGTATACACAAACTCGGGTGCATACATACACATGCTACCACATATGTACAAAATGTGGCCTTCAGATCAGCAGAACCAGAAGGGTCTGAGACCCCCAAACAATTCACAACACTGTGAGCCCCATTCCTGTAGAATTGCCTAGCTGTAGATAAGGGGTGCTGTAGTGTGGATATATGTTAAATATTTAATAAATCCTGGGATATCAGAGAGACCACACAGTCAACCTAGGCAGACAGCTCAGGAAATCCTTGATCCTTGAATGTGAGGATAAACAGCTGAGTCAATCACACACACCTTTAATCCCAGCACAGGGAAAGCCCAGCATCATGATCAACATCTTTTATCCCATAACTCCAGAGACAGAACTTCTGTTTCTGAGTTCAAGGCTACACGCCTTTATTTGTAACCTGGATGGGACAGGGTATATAAGGGCTGTAGAAACCAGGCAAAAACAGAAGTGATAAGCAGAAGCGACCAGGAGTGAGGCTGAGGAAGTTGCAAGACAGCTAGGTGAGAATTGATTGTGGTGCTTCCTCTCTCTCTGATATTTCAGCCTTCCCCAGCTATTTGACTCTGGGTCTCATTTACTACAACCCAAATTCATGCATCTACACTGCAGTTATCAACCCTATGGTTACCTCCGAGAGCTGAAAATTTCTTGTGGTGGGCTGACCTGGGCCTCAGACAAACTTGTTCTTCAAAGCTACAAGGCACCTTCAAGCCCCCTGTAGGAAAATGGCTGCTTCCCCATGGCAACTGACTCTGGGACTTGAAGCCCTAGAAATGGTGAATTTGGTCTCTGTTGTTATGATTGCTGTTATTACTGTTACGTTTATTTATTTGTGTATGGGGGAGTGAGCACCACAGTGGACATGTGAAGGTCAGAAGACAGCTTGGAGTCAGTTAGCTCTCCATCTGTGTGGGTCCCAGGGATTAACCTTAGTGACATCAAGTTTGGTGACAAGCATCTCTATCCACTGAGCAGCCCTACCAGCCAACTTTGGTTCCGTGGAGCTACTGAGATCAACAGACAGGAACCTCAAGCTGGTTTCAGCAGCTTGTCAGCCCATAAAAAATTACTTCTTCCTTCCCAGATGAGAAAAATGGAGGCCAGACCCGGCCTGCTGGCACCCCACCTCGAAGCCTGCAGCCCCCACCAGGCCGCCCTGACCCTGATCTGAGCAGCTCTCCCCGCCGAGGACCCCCTAAGGACAAGAAGCTCCTGGCCACCAATGGAACTCCTCTACCCTGACCCCAGGGGGCCAGGGAAGGAGGGGAGCCCCTCCACCCCCCTTCCCTGCCCCCCCTACTGTGAATCTGTATATAAGGCCCAAGGAGTATGTTGGGGGGGACGTAAAACTCGGTCTTGCCCTGCAGGGATAGGGCTCCAGGGGCCGTGCCCAATGGGGGGAGGTTCTAGGGCAACAAGAGGGTGGGAGCTGTTTCTATTTATTTATTGATTAATTTATTATTTTATTTATTATTGATCAATCTCTGCGGGTGGGGTGGGGGAGGGATGGGAGCTGGTTGGGGGTGGCTTAGCAGATCCGGACAGGGCCCTCTGTCTCTGTGTCATCCCCAACCCTCACCCCCCTTCCTGGGCCCCTGAACCCCACCAGGTCCTTCTTCCTTCCCTACTACAACCTTCTGTACGGATTTGCTCTCCCGGAAGGAATTCTGGTTTCGCGTGATCCTGCCTGCGTCTGTGTCTGATTCCGCCGGCGGCAACAACAACAACAAAATTAATAAATAGCCTTGATCAGGGACGGCTGGCTGGCCTTCGCCTCTCAATTCCAGGGGTTCTCTTAATCACGTGGACAAGCGGTTACCAAGATGCCACCTCTCTGAGCAGTGAGCACAAGTCCACTCTACCATGCATCCATGGGGCTGTTCACCTCGGCCTCCAATTAATCGTCAGATGAACCTGGGTTGGCTCCATTTTTCTTCCTCTGTCCATAGTGTAGGGCCTGGTCAGAGCATCTGTGACATCTGTATATTTGGAGACCCAGCGGGTGGCTGTGGGAGGCTGGAGTCCACTTGGGGCTGTAAGTGCAGGGTGCAACCCTGCAAGCTGGAAAAGTCCGAGGCAAGGAGGCCAAACAGTGCAAATAATAGCATGGCCACTGCCCACTCGCAGATAGCAGAGGCTGAACTCATCTTTTGGGAGTGCAGGATGATCACTTCACACCACTGTTAAGGATCACGTGTCTCATGCTGAAGCCCGACTGCACACCTCAGATGCTGTGACACACAGGCCAGGGAAAAATCCATCTTTGATCATCTGAGGTGCTCCCCTGTCCTGGTGTGACTGGTCACCTATCTCACCGCCATCCCTTCAAAGGGACTCTAGCCGATATCCCCAGGGCTCTCCATACCCTGCCCTCGCTTCATCTTGTAGCCCAGGCTAGCCTTGAACTTGAGATGTAGCCAAACGTGGTTCCTGAGTTTGCCCTCCCATGTGACTCTGATGGAGTACCAACGTTCCAAACCCACCTTCCAATCTATGGATCCTTCCTAATCCCAGAATGACTCTCCTGCTGTTTGCCCAACAAGTCCAAGAAAAACCCCATTTCTGCTACCGCCAGCTGTAGTGCTGCTTGAGGGTTTTTTTTTTCCTTTTGTATGGGCTTTTTTTTTTTTGAGACAGACTTGTTTTGAGACTCAATCTCTGCCTAGCCTCAAGCTGTCATGTAGCCCAGGCTGGCCTTGATCTTGAGATGTAGCAAAAGATGACCTTAAAATCCCAATCCTGGGGGCTGGAGAGATGGCTCAGCGGTTAAGAGCACCCTCTGCTCTTCCAGAGGACCCGGGTTCAATTCCCAGCACCCACATGGCAGCTCACACCTGTCTGTAACTCCAGTTCCAGGCAAACACCAAGGCAAATAAACAAAATAAAGTTTAAAAAAAAAAAAAATCCCAATCCTGTGTCCACTTTCCAAATGTTGGAATTCTGAGCATGTGCTACCACAACTTATTCAGTACTGAAGGATGAACCTAGAGCATCCCATATGCTAGGCAGACATTCTACTTCTTTTTTTTTTTTTTTAATTTTTTTTTTTTGATTTATTTACCTATTATGCATACAGTTTTACAGAAGAGGGCGCCAGACCTCATCATAGATGGTTGTGAACCACCATGTGGTTTTGCTGGGAACTGAACTCAGGACCTCTGGAAGAACAGTCAGTGCTCCTAACCTCTGAGCCATCTCTCCAGCCCCGACATTCTACTTCTTAAACATATCCCAGGCCCCCACCAGTCTCAGGCTATTTACAAGTTTCTCCCTATTGAATTATCCATAGTCTCCTCCACATTAACTTCTTCTTCTTCTTTTTTTTTTAAAACTTTATTTATTTATTTATTTATTTATTTATTTATTTGCCTTGGTGTTTGCCTGGAACTGGAACCACAGACAATTGTTAGCTGCCATGTGGGTACTGGGAATCGAACCCGGGTCCTCTGGAAGAGAAGACGGTGCCCTTAACCGCTGAGCCATCTCTCCAGCCCCCCACATTAACTTCTTAACAGATCCGAATCTCCTTGCCCCAAACCTGTTCCTCTTTCTAAGGGATTTCCCCCTCCCACCTTCTCCTTGGATCTAAGTTGACACGTGGGAATTCCCCAATCCCTAGGCCAACTAGTCACCTTCTATTGCATAAATTCTACTTAGTATTATAATAAAGACTCGAGCTAGATATTGGGAAAAGCTGAAATATCAGAGAGACAGGGAACAAACCACAGCCAATTGTCACCCAGCCAACTCTTCAGGCCAAATGGGGTAGGTCCTATCTCTGAGTTCTCAGACTGGCTGGACATGCAGGTAAAAGGAAGAACTTCTGCCTTCTCCTGCCTTATATCTCCCCCTCCACCCCCCCCCATATCTTACTTTCAACTTTCCTAGAAATAGGATTAAAAGTATGTGCTACCTACCACTGCTGACTGTTAGGCCTTGAACGCACTGGCACTGAGATCCGTATGGTTCTCTGCCTCCCAAGTGAGGGGATTGAAGGCATGGGTCACCATTCCTTGACCTTGGCTTGGCTGTGGGTGACTCTGACCTCTGATATTCCAGACTATTTTTTTTTGGTTGTGAGCCTAGCCTTTAACAGCTGAGCCATCTCTCCAGCCCCAGACTATTTTTTAATTAAATATACAGTATATCATCACAACCTTCTATCCTGTCTGCTCCACCCCCTACCCCCATCCCACACACTAGTTTAGCTCATTTCACTCAACTCAATAAAACTTCGTTTTTGGCTGGTGGTGCCTCATAGAGGCAGGTAGATCTCTGATCTCTGTGAGTCTGAGGACAGCCTGGTCTACATAGTGAGTTCCTGGGTTACATAGTGAGGCCCAATCTCCAAAAGAAAAAAAGAAAAGAAAGAATGAAGGAAGGGAGGGAGGGATAAAAGAAGGAAGGAAGGAAAAACAACAGCTTTTAATGTTAACTTCCAAGATCCAGCCCCAAAGGGACAATGCTTTCTTTCTGGAGCTGCTCATAACCTGTTTCCCTCCTTCCCCTTCCTCCTCATCATCCTCTAACATCTGCATATCTTTTCATTAATTGTCTTGTGCATGCACACAGTGTGGAGATCAGAGAACAACCTGGTAGAATCCACTAGCACCCACATGGTGGCTCACAGCCATTCACACCTCCAACTTTAGGAAATCCAACACCCGACCTCTGCAGGAACCAGACATGCACATGGGTGTATGTACGTATATGTGCAAAATACTTACAGCCTCCAAATTAAACAAATAAATCAAAAGAAGAAAGGAGAAAAGAAAAGCTAAGGGCTGAGACAGACAAAGTGGTTCATCAAGGGAGGGTGCTTGCTATATAACCTTGATTCAATCTTCGGGAATCACATGGTACTCAGAGCTAACTCTGATGTCCATGTAAGTGTTACGGCACATGAGCACCCCGCACATGCAATCATAGTTATACATTTAAAAAAAAAAAAAAAAAAGAGTGGGGCTGGAGAATATAGCTGAATTAGTAAAGTGCTGGCCTAGCATAGGAAAAGCCATGAATTCAGTCCTTTGAACCAGAAAAGAAATAGGTGTGGTTCCCGCACACCTAGGATCCCAGCACTCAGAAAGCAGGACAGTCAAAAGTGCAAAATCATATAGACTTTGCTATAGAGCAGGTTTGAGGCCACCATGGACTACATTGCTAGATTGACATCCCCCCTCCCCTCATACACACACATGGCCAGCTCTAGTTAGTAGCATTTCTAATTATGCAGGGGCAAAGACTCCTTCCCATTGGGTCCATTTCTGGTCACTTATATGAGCACTCAATCTGGGAAAAGATGGTTGAGCCACTGGTCATGTGATGCTGCACAAGTCATCTGCATCCTGTCAATCATCCCTGTGAGGACTTTACCTTGGCCAAGAGACTTCCTCTGTCCAAGCGAGCCTCCTTCGGCTCTTCAGCACTCAGATGCTTCACACACCTGACTGGTGCCCTGGCAACAAAGTATTAACAGATTGCCTGTTTGCCACATGTTGCAAGCCAGGCATGGAGCTTAGTATTGTACCAAAGTTATACTTCTTTCTCACAACACTGAGATCAACTTGCTAACTAGCTGTATTTTCTTTAGGGCAGGTCTCAGTAAGTAGACCAGGCTAGCAGCTTCAAGCTCATAGTGATCCTTTTACCTCAACCAACTACCTACATTTGATAAAAGAAAAAACTGGAATAGAAGAAATCAGTAAAAGTTCCTCTAATATAATACTCAGAGAGGGGCTGGAGAGATGGCTCAGCGGTTAAGAGCACCGTCTGCTCTTCCAGAGGACCCGGGTTCGATTCCCAGCACCCACATGGCAGCTAACAACTGTCTGTAGTTCCAGTTCCAGGCAAACACCAAGGCAAATAAATAAATAAATAAAGTTTAAAAAAAATAATAATACTCAGAGAAAGTGACATTCCTGAGCAACCAATCAGACCTCAAAGCCAATGCAGTCTACTACACTGGTTATGTCGTACCACATAGCCCAGGCTAGCCTTGAACTCAAAATTCTCTCTCCCAGTATTAGGATTACAGGCTTGTGCCATTAAGCCTGGTTTCCACTTTCCACTATGGAGCTGTGATCCTGGATGGACACTAAGGCCCAAAGTTATGAAGGGATGCCCACTATGGCACACAGCCAAAGGTGAAGGAATCAACCCCCCCCCCAAAAAAAGGAAAGTTTGCCCAGTCCTATGTCCTGGGAAGGATACTGGCCACAATGAGGATAGTAGAGACAGTGCAGATACAAAGGCGTACAGGCCTAATCCAGGGGGGTCCAGGTTGGGGCAGGCCCTTTGTCCACCAGGACAGAAAGAACTGTAGCCAGAAGTACAGGTTGCCTAGGATGAAGGCCAGAAAGGCCCCTAACAGGTGTATGGGCTTCTGGTTGTTCTCCTGGAGAAAAGGAAGAGAATTGAAAATAAAATTATGGTGGGAGAAGGGAATGATAGGAAGTAAAGACTTAGAATTATTCCAACAGATGTAATGAAAAACTTAAAACCTAGGGCCTCTGAGGTGGTTCAGCTGGTAAATGCTTTCAGGGACCTACGGAGGGAGAAAAGTAACTCCTAAAAGTATCTTCCAGCCTCCACTCACATGCTGCAGCATGCAAGTACCCCAAAAAGACACACACACACACACACACACACACACACACACACACACACCAAACATACACATACAAATAGAGCAGCCTGCCACCCTATCACCAACTATCAAACTAACTACTGGCTCTTGTCAGCTCCACAAAGCATTTATCAGTTTTTAATCTGTGTATGTGTATGTCACATGTCTGAAGGTTAAAAGAGAGTATAGGATCCACTGAAGCTGGAATTACAAGTGCTTATTCATTGCTGAGCCATTTAAATTTAAATTCAGTGCAAGGTCCTCAACCCTCAATAGCAACAATAGCACATCTCCCAAAGTAGATGTTCAGGAAACAAGAGTAGAATAAATCTCGAATCTGGGCAGTGGTGGCCCACACCTTTGATCTCAGCATTTGGGTGACAGACAGGTGGATCTCTGTGAGTTCAAGGCCAGCCTAGTCTACAGAATGAGGTCCAAGACTGATTCACAGAGAAGCCTTGTCTCAAAAATCAAAAAACAAAACAAATTTTTCATTCTCAGTGTACAGAAGGAAACATACCTTAAAGGGTAAGTTTTTGTTTATTAGTTTTAGGGTTTTTTCAGGACTTTATTGTTGTTGTTTGAGACAGGGTCTTTCTGCCTCCTCATCCTGACTCCTGGATTGAACTTTGGACTTCATGCATTAAGGTAAATCACTCTACTACTGAGCTACAGCCCAGCTCTAAAGACAGGGTCTCACAGAGCCCAGGTTGTCTTGGATTTGATATATATAATCTTGACCTCCTGATCCTCCTTCCTCCACCCCTCAAGTGCTAGGATAACAGATATGTTTCAGCATGCTCAACAAATTTAAAAAAAAAATCATTGGAGACAGAGGCAGGTGGTTCTCCAAGTTCAAGGTCAGCCTATTCTATACTTCAAGTTTCAGGACAGACAGAGCTACTCAGAGAAATCGTGTCTCAGAACACAAAAATGAAAATTACTGCACTTATTTTTGGGGGAAAAGAAGGTGTTATACCGTGGAGGTCAGAGGTTAGGGGTTAGGTCTCTCCTAGTATGTGAGCCCTGAGGAGTGAATTCAGCTTAGCGAATTTGTTGCCAGGCAGGCACCTTCACATGCTGAATTATCTCATCCTGAACGACTACCAGATTTTGACACTTGACAAGTAAAGATCTCACAGGTATGGTAATGGTTTGTGACTTACAGAAACATGTTAAAAATGTATATAAGTATGTTTTTAATAAGGTCAGATGTGATGGCACACACATGTAATCTTAGCTGAAGCAGAATTCAGTCTTGGCTATATAGTAAGTTCCAGGACTGCCTGAGCTAGAAATAGACCTTGTTTTAAAAAAAAACAAACAAGCTGGAGAAATGGCTCATCGGTTCCGGAAGACCTGAGTTCAGTTCCCAACATCCACATGGCAGCTAACAACTATCTGTAATTTCAAGATCTGACACCCTTACAGAGTTATACATGCAGGCAAAACAACAATTCACATGAAATAAAAATAAATATTTTTTAAAAGAAACAAACAAAAGAATTCATGAAAGATCAGGGTAACGGCACTGCCGTACAATCCTAGCACTCTGGATGCAGACAAGAGAAATGTAAACTCAAGGCCAACACAAATAAATAATCAGATTGTCTCAAATAATAAGTCATCGAGGGAGGAAAAAGGCCTAGGAAGTTCCTTAGAAAGGCAACAAAATGGAATAGGGACTGAGAAGGTAGCTCAGCTCACAGAGTGCTTGCTTGGGTTCGGTTCCCAGTGCCCCATAAACAGGAATGGGGCTCACCTGTAATTTCAGAACACACGAGGTGGAGGCAGGAAGATATGGAAGAATTCAAAGAATTCAAAGCCATCCTCAGTTGAGTTCCAGACTGACTACTTAAGCGCCTCAAAAACAAAAAAAAAAGAAAAAAGAAAGAAAGAAAGAAAAAGAAAGTGTTCTAATAACAATAATATAGTAGCGGGTTGAGGACCATAAGAGTAAAATGAGCAAGCAAATAAAATGTTAAGCAAATGACCAGTGGAGGCGATCTTGGTCACGCTGCACCTCACCAGCTTTCAACACGGTGCTAGACATCAGAGACGGGACATAAAATAGAATAACAAAATAAACCAGTGAAATTTTTCCTATTCTTTGTCCATTAGTCCATTCTACAATTATTTACATGAATGCCGGAGCTAAAGTCTTTGAATCTCTGTTCATTTCTGACCATCCACAGAAAAGCTACTTGCTCTCTAGGGTGTATGGCCAAGGGGACTGAATAGAATTCTGTGGAGATACTGTTTATATATAGAGAAGAAGCCTCAACCATTGTACTGATCGCAATAATTTTATGATTAAATGAAATGGGGAATGGTAGTTGTAATAAAATCCTCCCAGCCACCGAGGAGGGTTCCACACGGTTCTGAGTGTAACCTCTAGCACAAGAGGCTCCCCTATGGGCCTTCTATGTGCCCGCAAGGTCCAAGAGAAATGAGAACTACAAGTCCCAGAAAGCCTTGCGAGCCAAGCCCACAGAAAGAACGTTAGAAGCCGCGGGAAACATAGGGAAGTGTAGTCCGGTTTCCTAAGACTGAGCTCCCCGTCCATCCCCCACCTCCCCTGTTTGGCTCTCAGTGCATCTCACCTGAAAATTGCCTACTATGGAGGTTCCCAGGGCACTGAGGAGCCCCGACCACAGAATCAACTGGTTTTGCCATGTTTTGACGCCCCAGTCTCGGAGTTGATGATAACGCACAATGCAGATCCAAACAGCTAGGAGAGCATGAACGAGAGTCAGACTCACCACTGGGTTCCCAGCTGAACAGGAGGACTTGGAATAGGCTGGGCTTAGAGATAAGGGTAGAATAAGGGAATAAGGGATTTGGAGGTACAGGGCTTCTGGTCCTGAGGGAGAAAGCCTGGGATCTGGAGTCCTGGGTCTGAGGGAAGAGGCTGGGGCTGACTCCAGGTTCTGAAGGATGAGGGCTGGGATGTAGATTCCTGGCTGTCCGGGAAAGAGAAGCCAGTTGCCCTGATCTGGGGAAGGAGGAGCTGGGGACTCTGGGCAGCTTTGAGCTGACAGTAAAAGGAAAGGTCTGGAAATACTTACCTAGAGCAGCTCCTACATTGAGGACTTGGCTGAAAAGGCAGCTCTGAGGAGCATAAGATCCACATTTACTGTAGAAGATTGTAACAAAGTCATCTTTTGTCTCTTCTGAGGTAGCACACACCCACACCCACACCCACACCCACACACTCTGCCTCCGCTTTCCTTCCCCATCCCCCGCTTCAACCACAACCTGATAAAGGGGAAGCCTTTCTCCAGGTCCACAGTCCTGTTAACCACCGCAATCGCAAAACTGAGATGGAAGCATACAGGAAGTCAGTAAGGGGCTCTGATGGATAGCTTTCCCTCTGTTCACCAAACAAAATACTTCACTGTGTTAATGGGCTTCTGGCCCCCATTCTCAGCATCCAACACCCAGCTGTCCTCCCTCAGACCCAAGAATCCAGACACTAGCCCTCCTCCCTCAGACCCAGGAATCCAACCCTCCGACAAACCCAAGAGTCCAGACGGTAGCCCTCCTCCCTCAGACTCAAGCATCCTTTGGGCCTCAGCTACTTACACGATCCAGATGCCAGCAATAGCCCATAGAGCTAGGATGATTGGCAGAAAGAACAGATAGTTCCACATGCTGGACTCTGTAGTAGAAATGAAGGTGCTGGGTAATGAAGGTGCTGGGTCTCCCAGGTCAGGAGACACTCTTCAGGTACGTGGAGCTGACGACATCTGCTTTTGTGTCCACATTCACTGGAAGTCTGATTGCGACAGACCAGTCTTTGCTCAGGGCACTTTTTTTCCCTCTTTCTGACGCTTGTCTATTTCCTCCGTTCATTAGCTTCTTCACCTGTACTTCTCAGTCTCTGGGTTCCCACAGGGCTCTCACCTCTCCAAGTTCCTTTACGTTGTCTTCACTTTCTTGATATGTATAGATCTTGGTGACAATATCAGGAAAGACGGGCTTTGATTCCAGGTGTGGCCGGGAAGGCAGGCCGCCACATTCCCAAAGAGGCAAAGTCCAGGCTGAGTGTATATGAGATACTGGGCCTTGGGTCTAATCAGTCACTTTCTGTAAGCCACCTAGCCTACCACTTCCTGTCCCAGATATGCAAAAGTGTCGTCCTACCTTCAGGGAACCCCTAACTTCCTTCCTACAACTACGGAGGTTCGACATCTGTATTCCCCAGAAGCTTTATCCTCCCTACAAACCAAATACAACCTCCTAGAATGCATACAAATGTGTCACTTCTGGAGTCCAACCAACTTTACCTACCTGCAAATCCAGGTTTCTGGATTCTGCTATAGCCCAAGCTGACTTGAATTGTGATCATTAGTCTCCAGAGTAGCTGAAAGTACAGTCCTATACCAGCAGCCTGGTTGCTGGTTCTGAGTTTCTGCTTTCTGGGTGCAGTCAGTTTGTTTGGGTTGATTGATGACTCCATTCCTGTTCTCCTCGTTTCTTTTTGTGCTTGAACATAGCTCCCCAAAATGACCAGGGTGTGAATGGGAAAGGAGATAGTGATGAGGTCTCCATCTGAAATCCCTGACCGCATAAGCAGCCACTTATTCATTATTTCTTTGTCTTCTGAGATAGGATCGTATTACATTGCAGAGGTTTGCCTCAAAAGCAAGATCTTCCTGCCTCAACCTTCCTAATGCCCAGGATTAAGGCAAAGAGAGATTGCTCAGTGGATAAAAACTCTTGTTAATGCAAGCATGAAAATTTGAGTTGGAGGGGCTGGAGAGATGACTTAGCGGTTGGGAGCATTGACTGCTCTTCCAGAGGCCCCAGGTTCAGTTCCCAACACCCACATGGCAGCTCACAACTGTCTGTGATTCCAGTTCCCAGTTCCAGGCGAACACCAAGGCAAATAAATAAAAACAAACAAAAAAAGTTTAATAAAAAAAAAGAAAAGAAAATTTGGATTGGAATACTCAACACCCACCACACAGACATAGCTGTTTGTGCCCATAACTGCTTTATTGAGAATCAAAGACATCTCAAGAGCCAGCCTAGTTTAAAGGATAATAAGCTTCTCTCCCAATAGACATATCCTGAAGGGAAAATGGTAAAGAAGACACATGACATCTCCTCTGGCTTCAGCTGGCTTGCTTGGTACTCACTCACATGGTGATACACGGCCACACACACATATAACAATGATGTAATGGCAATGATGAGAATAATAAATGTTCAGTGAGATGGCCGTACATAAAGACACCTGTTGTCAAGTCTGAGAAGGACGGATCCTGAGTTCCTTCTGTGGACACAGGATACAGAGAACTGACTCCCACAAGTTGTCCTCTGAACCCCTCACTCATGGCACAGCATATGCAAAAGAAATAAATAAGAGCAATAACTAACAATAATCATTTTAAAGCCATCTGTTATTTCCTTCTCAAGTAGCCTCTTAGTGCCCCGTGTTTGGGTTATATCTCCACCTTTCTCTGAGGAATCAGGACTCTAGATACTATACCTTTTCTCCTTCAGCATCCCTCTTCTTTCTCTCCCTCCCTCCCTCCCTCCCTCTCTCTCTCTCTCTCTCTCTCTCTCTCTCTCTCTCTCTCTCTCTCATTCACTTTCTTTTTCTTCCACTTTTTCTTTTCTTTTTGGCTTTGTTTGTTTATTTTCGAAAGTGGGTTTCTATGTGTAACCCTGGACATCCTGGAATTGAGAAATCTGTCTGCCTATTCCTCCCGAATGCTGAGATTAAAGGTGTGCACCTCCACTGCCTGACTATCTTTTCATTCTTTTTTTCTTGAGACAGGATCTCACGTAGCCCTGGCTGGCCTCATAGTCACCGTGAGGATAACCATGTAACCTTGATCTCTTACCTCTCCTTTCAGAGTGCTGGAACTTCAGGGATATATCACTAGGCCTAGTTCATTCAGAGCTGGTGACAGAGAGCAGGTTTTCATGCATACTAAGCCATTACTTTACCAACTGAGCCTTAGTGTTCCATTTCTATTTTGGTATTTTTATTTATTGAATTTTTTTTTTTTTTTTTCTGAAGACCCTGAGTTAAGAGCTGCCGTGCCTGTTTTTCCAAGACATGGAGACAGGCAGATCAGGAGTTCAAGGCCAGTCTTATTTCCTTAATCCTAGCACTTGGGTGTAGAGAATCTCAATGAGATCAAGGCCAACCTGGTATACATAGAGTTCCAGGACTAAGTAGAAAGGCTTTGACAAAGAAAGATTGAAAGAAATAAAGAAAGAAACAAAGAAGAGAAGGAAGAATATTTTAATTTAAAAAAATTACATTTGTTCAGAGCTGGAAAGATGAGTCAGTGGTTAAGAGCACTGGCTGCAAAGTAGGGTGTGGTGTCTTAACCTTTAATCCCAGCATCCGGGAGGTAGAGGCAGGGGGTTCCCCGTCAATTTGAGGCCAGCATGGTCTACAAAGCAAATTCCAGGACAACCAGGTCTACAAAGAGAAAACGTGTTGCAAACCAACAATAACAACAACAACAAAAAGAGTTTCTTTGAGGCTGGAGAGATGCCTCAGTGGTTAAGAGTACTGGCTGTTCTTCCACAGGATATCCAGATTCAATTCCCAGCATCCACATGGCAGCTCACAACTGTCTGCAACTCTAAGATTTGACACTCTCACACAGAAATGCCTGCAGGCAAAACACCATGTAAATAAAATAAAAATAAATTTATTCTTTCCACGGGCCCAAGGTTCTTTTCCCCAGATCATTCTGATTTTGTTTGGTTTGCCTCCAGGTGTCACTGTGGTTTTTTGTTATTTTTGTTTTGTTTTATTTTTTGCTTTATTTACCTGAGCACATCTCTTGCTCAGATAGAATTCAGTTTCATCTTGGGCATAAACACATTCAGATTTAAGAAGAGCTATGTGCTCCGCAGATCTCACTTACAGCCTGCAAATATGGCCTTGCAACCTCCAGACATATTGGGTTTAGAAGTCCTGTTCCCAGCAGGCCTCCACAGGCACCAGGTGGCCGAATGAGCTATTTTTTTTTAAAGGATGAATCTCTCTTGGGAATTCAGCCTGTCCTGGTACTCATTGTGTAGACGAGGCCGCCCTCAAACTCATGAAATCCACCTGCCTCTGCCTCCTGAGCACTGAGATTAATGGTGTGTGCTCTCCTGTCCAACCTTGTATTTGCTCTTGAGGTATGAGCCCTTGTTGTGAGATATTATAAAAAGGAGCCAAGGATGTGACTCAGTGGTAGAATAATTCACAGGTCTATGCAAGATTCTGTTTCCATAGTGGGAAAAGTTGATCGGAGCTCTGTTTCTAAGAATAGACTGATTTGTGTTGATCACATAGCTCAGGGCTAGGGAGATGGCTCAGTAGTTAAGAGCACTGATTGTTCTTCCAGTAGACCAGGTTCAATTCCCAGCACCCATGTGGCAGCTCACAACTACCTGTAATTCCGGTTTCAGAGGATCTGATACCTTCACACTAATGCACATAATGCTAAATAATTTTTTTTCCTTAAAAAGATGGTTCACTGGGTAAAGACTTGTGAACCTGGCAACCTAAATTCTGTTTCTGGAACCCATGTGAAGGTAAAAGAAGAGAATTCATACCACAAAGTTGTCCTCTGAACTACACACACACACACACACACACACACACACACACACACTGTGGCACACATTCTCCACCAGGAACATGCACAATAATAATCATTTATTTATTTATTTATTTATTTATTTATTTATTTATTTATTTTTGAGACCAAGCCTCTCTGTATTCCTGACTGTCTGGAATTTACCATGAACGTAGACCAGGCTGGCTTGGAACTCACAGAGATCCCCCTGTTTCTACTTCTTCAATGCTGGGATTAAAACCTCAGGCCACTCTACTCAGCTAATTTTTTTGTAATGTAATAGTTAACCACACAAATATCCCAGAACTGAGAAAAGGAAGCACAAAGTCCCCCAGGCCTAACCAAAAATCTATTTGCAATTGATATCCGCTGAGAAAGGCTAAGTCAGTTTTCTTCAGTGGATTGTATTGAGTTTACCAGCCATACTCTACCAGGGACCGCATGACCATGAGTAGTTGGCTAATAGAAAATGGACATTGGTATTTTTTTATGTGTATGTTTTTGTTTTGCTTTTGGTATATATATATTTTTTTGTCTTCTTTTTTTCTTTTCTTTTGTTTCTTTTTTTTTCTTCTTTTTTTTCTTTTTTTCTTTTGAATTATGTTTGTTTTGATTTTCACACTTTGGTTTGTTTTTGTTTGTTATATTTTTTTTTTTCTGAGTAGGATTATGAAGCTGAGTGAGTGGAAAGGTGGGAAGAATCTAGAAGGAGTTGTGGGAGGGAAATGATAAATATAGTATGTAAAAAACTTCTACTTTGGGGCTGGAGAGATGGCTCAGTGGTTAAGAGCACCGGCTGCTCTTCCAGAGGACCCGGGTTCGATTCCCAGCACCCACATGGCAGCTAACAACTGTCTGTAGTTCCAGTTCCAGGCAAATAAATAAAGTTCTTTTAAAAAAAAAAAAAAAAAAAAAAAAAACTTCTACTTTAAAATGTGTTAAAGGAAAGATTTAAAAAGTAAATAAAAGACATACAATAAATTAATCACTCATTGGGTTAATGGATCATCTTAATTGTGGACTGGCTTGACTGAATCTCTAGGGAACCCCTGTCTCCCGCCATTTGATGCCAGCACCAGATAAGCTTCATAGCCTTAGATGCTCTCTTTTGTGACATACCCAGTATGTGGTCTCCTATTTGCAGCAGCAGAACACAGATGGAGACATGCACAACCTCCTTTTTATGTCTGTTTAATGTTCCCACGATTCCATCTGTTTGGTCCTAGACCTTAAATTCTGCTAGATTTCCAGGGTTTTGGTACTAAGACTTTTTAGGCTCTGCTATGTGAGACTTTTCCTATGGAAAAATCAGTCTTCTTATCTTTCCTAGCCGTGTGAAATGTGTTTAGCTCCCACGTCTCTTGAGTCTCTTCTCTCCCTCCCAAAAGGAGAAAAGAAAGTTTCATCTGTAAGGAAAGTGGTGTATGATAGGCTGTCTTCCCCGAGAGGAGGAAAGTAAGAGAAACAGGGGCAGCAGCACAGGTATTTGGGATCAGAGACACCTATTGTCTTAGCACCGTAGAGATGGAATCAGGAGTTTCAAAAGTTAGAGGTCATCCTCATGAATTCAAGGCCAGCCTGGGCTGCATGAAAATATTGAAAAGATCAAGGAGTAATGCATTTGCTGAACAAGCCTGGCTATCTGGGTTTAATCCTTGAAACCCAAGTCAGTAGATAAAGTCCATGCTGTGTAAACCTGAGGAGCGGAGTTTGGGCCCCAGACTCCATGCATGTGTGTGTGTGTGTGTGTGTGTGTGTGTGTGTGTGTGTGTGTGAGAGAGAGAGAGAGAGAGAGAGAGAGAGAGAGAGAGAGAGAGAGACAGCCTGAGTTAGATCTCTGGGAAAGTAGGAAGTGAGTACTGATGCCTGACCTCTGATTAGTCCTACATATGACATCTAGAGTTGCACACTTACACAGACAAATCAATAAAAAGATGCAATTTTCAAAAAATTTATAATTAGTTTTTTGGTTAGTTTTTGAGACAGGATCCCTGTAGATCGTCCTCTCCGTCTGGAGAGTTTGTGGGCCAGGCTGGCCTCAAACTCACAGAGATGTACCTGCCTTTGCCTGTCTAGTGCTGAGACTAAAGATGTGTTCCATCATATCTGACCCATAAATGTAATTAAAATAACAAATAAAGTAAATAAAATAAAAACTGGACATTTTCATTTACTGATATTCCCAGTGCTAAGAGAACCTGACTGGGCTCATTGACTAGCCAATATAGTCTATTTTATGTCCAGGCTAGTTACAGACCTTATATCAAAATTAAAGGGGGAATGGGACCTGAGAAAGAAAGAAACCCTGAAGTTGTCCTCTGGCTTCCAGGTCCATGCATATATATGGGTGTATACTCTAGTACATGTAAGTGCACTTCCCCTAAAGCAAGAACTCGTGGGCGGGGGAGGTGGGGAAACAACCAAGTTACAATAAAAGACACAATGGCCCCACAGGAGGAGATTGCCAAGTAGTAACTGTGGTCAGTGTTTATGTGAAGCAGAGAAGATGGGGGAAGCTCATAGATAAGCCTCACCAGCCACACTTAGAAAGAGGATGTGTGAGAATTTGGAGAGGACAGGAAGGCCTCTGCAGAGTTGGGGCCATCCCTGAAACCTGGCATCGGGAAGAGTAATGCCTCTGTCAGATCCGAGGGTAGCAGCCCATAGGAAAAAACAAAAACAAAACAAGCAAAGAAACTCAGAGTAAAACCCAAAGCTCTAGGATGCCACAGAGGCTTGGAATGGTTCCCTGTGGTACTGGGAAATCTTTTGAAGTCTTTGAACTAGGAAGAGTAAGAGGAAAAGATACTGAATAATAAAGCCTGGGTGTGCCTGGTGGTGGTGACACATGCCTTTAATACCAGCACCCTGGAGGCAGAGGCAGGTGGATCTTTGTGAATTTGAGGCCAACCTGGTCTAGGTAGTGAGTCCCAGATCAGCCTGGGCTGTTGGGAGACCCAAGAAAGAGAATGAGGCACCCCACCCTCACACACACACACACAAAGACAAACACATACTCGAACACTCTCTTTCTCTCTCACACACACAGACACATATGCATACACAGAGAGGTAGGCAGACACAAACACATACACACACACACAGAGAAAGAGACATTTGCCCACTCGCATGCACACACACATACACAGAGAGGCAGGCAGACAGACATACAGAGAGACACACAGACAGACAGAATGAATGAATGGTGGCTATGTTGGTCTACAGAGTGAGTTCCAGAACAGCCAAGACTACCTAGAGAAACTCTATCTCACGGGAGAAAAAAAAATCACAAATAAACAGGGCTGAGGATGTAGCTCGGTTGGTAGAGTGCTTGCCTAGAATTCATGAAGCCCTGATCTCTACCCCCAGCACCACCTTAACCAGATGTGATATTGCACACCTGGGGGCAGGGTGGAGCAGGAGGAGCAGATGTTCAAGGGAATTTGAGTCCATCCTGGCGTACTTGACCCTCTCACAAAGAAATAGAGGAAGATGGGGAAGAGAAAGGAGAAGAGAAAGGGAGAGAACCACGAAAATACCTAAGTGTCTGGCATTGATATTCTTTAGTTTTTTTGTTTTTTTTTTCTGTCTCTCTCCAGGTTCTTACTATATGGCCCAGGCCTCACACTTGCATCCATCTTCCTGCCTCATCCTTCCAATGGCTGGGATTACAGGCATGCACCACACCCAGGAAATGTTCAACTTCTTGACTCATTTTTATGACTCACACATGCACAGCCTGCTCAGTGACTCCTGAGAACAGGGAACCTGGAATGATCTCCAATTGTATAGATTGGAGAGATTGTGGAAGGCATCCATTGTACTGATAGTGTTAGCCTGGCCCAAGGCCCTGGGGTCCTGTCCTAACACTGAAAGAGAAAGATTATGACCCCTCAAAACTTAAGATTTCAGCTCAGAAAGATTTGAGTTCACATGTCATTTCCCATGCAAAAATAGCAGGAGTGGTTATGTGGGTTGCAGTAGGGAAGACCACTGATAACACAGATCTAGGGATCTACAGCCTGAGGAAGGTCTCATTAAGCTAAAGTCTAGTCTTGACTTGTCTGGTTCCTTCCCAGTAGTTCCAAACTAGAATTTACTTGCTGACATTTTAAAAATTATTACATTTTCATTGTGTGTGTATCTCTGTGTGTTTGTGTATCCATGTATCTCTCTGTGTACTTTTGTGTGTCTGTATTTGTGTCTGTGTATGTTTGTGTGTCTGTCTGTATTTGTGTCTGTGTATGTTTGTGTGTCTGTGACTGTCTCTGTGTGTTTGTGCATATCTGTGTGTGTCTCTATGTGTTTGTACATCTCTCTGTGTCTCTGTGTTTGTGTGTGTGTATCTGTGTCTCTAAGTGAATGTTTGTGTACTAGTGTTGTGTGTGTTGACTCAGCAGTAAGCACCTTTAACCACTGAGCCTTGTTGAGATGGAATCTCACAGCGCCCTATCTGCTCTCAATTTCCTGTTGCCAAAGACACCTATGAATTTCTTCTCCTCCAGAGTGCTCAGGTTACAAAGGTTCCTTCATCATCACTCACTGCCTTGCTTTCTCTGTGAGGCTAGTGTCCTGTCCCTTCCTCCCTCCCTCCCTCAAGTCTACCTTCATCACCTCTCCCTTTCTGCTTCTGACCCTTGACGGTATGGGGCTCAGTTGATAAAGTAATTGTTTCCTTAGCATGAAGGCCTGAGTTTGATCTCATGTTAAAAAATAAATAATGCTCATGTTAAAAAATAAATAGTGCTGGAGAGATGGCCTAGAAGTTAACAGAGCTAGCTGCTCTTGCAGAGAACCTGGGTTCCCAGTGCCTACACAATAGCTGACACAGCCCTCTGGCTTCCTCTGAAACAAGGTGTGGGATACAAGCCAGGGATACACAGAGAAACATTGTATCAAAAACAAAAACACAAAACGTAACTGAGTATTTTTCATGTAAGTCTCTTTCCTAAGTCTTCCTCCTGTTCCCCTCCCACTTTGTTCTTTTCTTTCTTCAACTCCAGTACTCTCCACTTTTGGCAGTACTGGGTATTAATTTCTTTCTTTTCTTTTCTTTCTTTCTTTCTTTTTTTTTTTTTGAGACAAAGTTTTATGTAACCCAAGCTACTCTTGACCTCTCAATCCTCCTTGCTCAGAGCCCCCAAATTCAGGAATTACAGGTATTAACTACCACACCCAGCTTCCAGACTGTTTCTTGACTAATGACAGGTTTAATAGCTTTAGAGAAAGCCCAGGGATATCCTCTTTGGCTGTAGCCCTGTGCAGCTTAGCATATAAGCCCTGCTCCTGCCTTGGGGTGCAGGGATCCTCCTATACTGCCTCTCAAGACGTACCTCTGCCTCTGAGTCTCTGGTTGATTGTACTTCTTTCCATGCCAGGTCCCTCTGCACCTATCTTGTGTCTTCTTCTTCTTCTCCTCCTCCTCCTCCTCCTCCTCCTCCTTCTTCTTCTGGTGGCCTATTATTATCCTTTCCAAAACCCTAGCTTTGCAACATTAGTAACTGCAGCCCTGAAACACAAATGTCTGTGTGGCTTGGTTCTCTCACACAACACAAGACACTCATACGTGATGGGTGAGAAGAGGAAAAGAAAGAGCCAGGGAAAATGGGGGCTATGGTGTAGGTGGCTCAGACCCTAGGGAGAGGAGAAGAAGAGACCCTCAAAGCCCTTCTGAGAGAGCCTGATGCCCCAGTGGGTAATAAGGTACAGAGATGGGCAGTGGACCTAGGAAGCAGGTGAGAAGTGGCAAGGAGTGGGGTGGGACAGGGAGATATACTGTAATCGTGTAGTGGGTTCCAGGTTTACCTTTGGGAGTGACAGAAATGCTTTAGAGCTAGTTAGAGGTGACAGTTGTGCTGTGACTGGACTTGATTTACTGTTTTGAGACAGTCTCGTGTAGTCCATCTCCACACTGGTTAGCAAAGAGAAGGAAACAAATACTAAGAAAATGACCCCACCTTATTTTGGGGGGTTTATATTTATTCCATGTTTGTGTGTATGTGTATGTGCAAACACTTCTTTTTTTTAACTTTTTATTTTTATTTATTTGGCTTGGTGTTTGCCTGGAATTAGGAACTGGTACTACAGACAGTTGTGAGCTGCCATGTGGGTGCTGGGAATTGAACCCCGGTCCTCTGGAAGAGCAGTCAGTGCTCTTAACTGTTCAGTCATCTCTCCAGCCCCACAAACACTTTTATTTGTATGTGTATGGGCAAGCACACAGTGTGCATATGGAGGCCAGAAGGACAGCTGCCTGCCTATGAATAATAGTTTTCTTTTAACTGTTTTTGTTTGTTTTGTTTTGGGGGTTGTTTGTTTATTTTTTGAGACAGGGTTTCTCTGTGAAGCCCTGGCTGGCCTGGAACTCACAGAGATCCACCTGTCTCTACCTCCTGAGTGCTGGGAATAAAGACATGCTCCACTACTACCTGAACATTTTTTTCTTATTATTTTAAAATGTTATTTTATGTGCATTGGTGTTTTGCCTGCGTGTATGTCGATGTGAGTGTGTTGGGTTCTAGATCCCAAGGAACTGGAGTTACAGACAGTTGTGAGCTGCCATGTAGGTACTGGGAATTGAACCTGGGTCCTCTAGAAGAGCAGTCAGTGCTCTTAACCCCTGAACCATCTTTCCAGGCCCTCCCCCTTATTTGTTCAGTGGTTGATATTATTACATCCTTCAGCAAACCTTGGAAAGAAAATATTATGCTTATTTATTTTGCGTGTGTGGTGGGCTTGGTTGCAAGGACCTAGTGAGCCATCTTACGCTCCCCAGCAAATCTGTTTTAAATGACAATGGTGGACAACCATGATCCCCAGCACTGGAGAGGCAGAAAGAAAAGGGGCCACTTTAAGGACAGCTTGTGAACAAATTGAGGACAATACCGGTGACAGGAGAAACTATCTCAATCAACCCCACCCCACCCCTGCAAAAAAAAAAAAGTCAGAATCTACATTTCTCAGAGTGGTTGACCAAATTGTTACAGACTGAACTGATGAGGGATAGATATGGATGAGATCCCAGAAGTCAGGGGAGATAAACAAGTAAAGACTGGAGTGGCTGATGTGGTGGGGGTGTGCCCTGTTAGAAAGTCAGATTTTAATCAAGGAACGTGTTAACTAGAACAGCATCAGATCTAGGAAGTACTCAACATTGCCTAATTTCTCTCTTTCTTTTTAAGACAGAATTTCTCTGGGTAACTGCTCTGTCTGTCTTGGAACTCAATTTGTAGACCAGGCTGGCCTTGAATCTGACTGCCTCAATCTGCAGGAATTGAAGGGGTGTGCCACCCCGCCGGGCTCACATCTCTGGCTGTAAGAGGGTATTTGTTCTGTGGTCCTGGCTTTGTCCTGAGGTATTGGTGTCTTCATTGTTGTTAAGCCTGTATGTCTGTAAGAGGGTGGCAGATCCTCTGGAACTAGAATGTTAGACAATTTTGCGCTGCTGTGTGCTGTGGTGCAAGACCGAAATTCCAGCACTCTGGAATCTGAGGCTGGAGGATCTCTTGGATTTAAGGATTGATTGAGCTATATAGTGATTTACAGGCCAGCTAGGGCTATAAGAAATCTTCAAAAGGGCCGGGGGTGGGGTGGGGGTGGGGGGGGGGAGAGCCGGGTGGAGATGCCATGCTATCCTGGTCTATGGAGTGAGTTCCAGGGCAGCCAGGGCTACACAGAGAAATCTGTCCCGAAAACAAACAAAAGTGCCAGGATATAATTCGGCCGGTAGAGCTCTTAATTCATATGAAGTCGAGTTTAACCCAGCCCCCAGTAAACTAGGTGAGGTTTTAGTAATTTCTGAACCCTGAAGAAGGGGTCGCTGAGGAACTGTTGAGATTGCTCCGCTGTTAAGAGCACGGACTGTTCTTCCTAAAGAACTCCGATTCCAAAGGACTCCCAGCTTACAACTGTCTATAACTCCAGTCAGGGGACCCAACACTGACATACATACAGGCAAAACACTAATGTTCATAAAATAAAAATAAATATTTTTTTAAAAGGACGTTGAAACATCAGAAATTCAAGGTTATAGAGACCAGCACTGGCTACATGAGATCCTGTCCCAGTTCATTCTCAAAGGAATCCACACCCCCCATGCTCCCCCCCATTTCTGCCCCTCATCCTTTTACCCCCACCCCAACTGATGGTACAGGCCTCAGTTTTTTGCCATGTACACTTCTTTTTCTCCCAATATGAAGATCAACCACAAGCCTCGCCCTTGGTGCATGTTCTGTAACCACAAGCTACACCCTTATCCTGGAATCTACTTCAACAACATTCTGGAAGTGACTTTATGATTTTTTTTCTTTTTCTTCAATGTATTCTTATTAGTTATTTGAAATATCTCATACAATGATTTTTAAATTATTTTTATTTTAAATGTATTTGGCCAACAGCTATGTGCATGCCTGGTGCCTATATTGGTGCCTGTGGAGGCCGAGACCAGAAGAAGGCATTGGATCCCCTGAAGCTATAATTACAGACCATCCAATCGTGAGCTGCCATGTGGATTTTGAGATTTGGATCTAGGTCCTCAGATCATTAGGGCTTTTTGTTTGTTTGGCTGGTTGTTTTTTATTGTTTTATGTTTATTGGTCTTTTGCCTGCTGTGAACAGGTATGAGCTGTAATGTGGGTGCTGGAAATTGAATCAGATCCTCTGGAATAGTAGCCAATGCTCTTAATCATTAAGCCATCTCTCCAGCCCCTAAACATTATCCTCTTCCTCCTCTTCCTCCTTCTCCTCTTCAGAACAAAGAGAACCTAAGGCCTTGTGTATTCTAGCTTCTTCCATTGAGCTAAATCCTTAGTCTGCCATTGAATATTGTATGCATCAGTATATTTGAGAGAGGGTCTTTCATTCATTATATGACCCAAACTGGTCCCATAAGAAGGACCACAATGTTCCTGCATTAGCATTCAGGATTACTGTTGTGAGCTACCATATGGGGTCTTTTGTTTGCTTGCCTGTTTTTCTGAGACAAAGACTATCATAGGCTGGCCTCGCAATCATTGTGTAGCCCAGGCTGGCCTGAACTAAAGGCAGTTTCTTATCTTAACATCAAGTATTCTGGGGTTTTAAAAATCACCACACCTCTCCTCCCTCCAAGTACACTTTTTATGGCATTTATTTAGGTGGGGAAGGGGACGTGTATGGAAGTCATAGAACAAATTTCAGGAGTGGGTTCTCTCCTATCCTGTGAGTCCCAGGGATCCAACTCAGATTCCCAGGCTTGGAAGCATGCACTTTTACCTGTGGAATCATTTCTCTCTCCCTGGATCTAATTTCACTTTTTACTTTTGTAAGTCAAGTTTTCCCCGACACAATTTATTGGAGACGCTGTCTTTTCTCCAGTGTAGGCTTGAGACACCTTTGTCAAAAATTAGATGCCCAGGGACATCTTGCTACAAACGCCTTGATCTGATGAACTTTGTCTCCAGTCCTCTCCACCTTAAGGCAGGGTTTCTCACTTGAGCCTGGGTTTGTGGATTTGAAGACTCTTGCTAGGAAGCTTGCTTGGAAATCCTGTCTCCACCTCCCACGCCCTGGCATTTGCCCAAAATTTATACAGGTTCTCTTTGTGGACTTCACTCCTGCAGTGTAAATGCTCAGCCTCAGAATCAATTCATGAGTTTGGAAAGTTTGTGACTGGCATTGAACTTCATAGATTTCTGGACAGGTTGTACTATAGGTCTTTCAGGAGGATAAATTGACCATTGGCCCACTTGCTTCCACTCTCTGTGGTGTGGCTTTGTGGGAATGTACAATGAGCCATATATCCATTCTTCCTGTTGAAGGGATTGGACTCTCCTATTTTCACAACTGAATTTAGGTTTCAGTTCTCTGAGAAGGGCAAACAGGTGTCCTTTCCAACAAAGGGCTATTTATCCACAAGGCCCTTACATTCAAGGTCAAGGGAGAGAACAAAGAGACGGCCTAAGTCAGCCCCTCAGTATCTCCAGGACAAACCTTGCATCCTCTGAGTCTCTCCAAGCTTGTACAGATGTGTCCAAAAATGAAAAGACTAAACCTCAGCCAATTAACATAACTACTGCTTGTTTAATCAGTTATGTAGCTGATCCTGAAACTCTCCTTAGCTTACAAATCCTTCTGCCTAGAAGAAGAAATTTTGTACAGGTGAGTGATCCCACATGCATATTTGTATAATACACACTCTTTGTTCTTGCAGACTATTTGATTCTGGGGGGGTCTTGATTCTGGGGGGTCTTCTTTCAGCATTTCCTCGGACCCTATATGGGATAGACATTCAGGGACAACTCAGGTTTCCAGTTGTTGTAGCAAGCATTCTCTCACTTCTGTTTCTGTTATGACACTTTTCTCCAGGGTGTTGGTCTCATATATGAGGGCTGTACTTTGAAGAGCCACACTGTTTTGTTTTTCTGAGACAAGTTTTATCTGTGTAATCCTGGTTGTCCTGGAACTTGCTGTTTAGATCAATCTGGCCTTAAACTCAGAGATGAACCTGCCTCTGACTCCTGAGTGCTGGGACTAAAGGTGTGCATCACCACAAGTTACAAATTACACATTTTTTTTAAACTTCATTTATTTACTTATTTGCCTTGGTGTTTGCCTGGAACTGGAACTACAGACAGTTGTTAGCTGCCATGTGGGTTCTGGGAATCGAACCCGGGTCCTCTGGAAGAGCAGCCGGTGCTCTTAACCGCTGAGCCATCTCTCCAGCCCCCAAATTACACATTTTTTAAAGTTTTGAAAGCAGCTGCCCTTCTTTACTTCTCTCCTTTTTAATTTGCTTTTTAATTTTTTATTTCTATATTTTATGTATAAATGCTCTGTATACCAGAAGAGGGAGTCAGATGGTTGTGAGCTACCATGTGGTTGCTGGGAATTGAACTCAGGTCCTCTGGAAGAACAGTCAGTGCTCTTAACCTCTGAGTCATCTCTCCAGCCCTTGTTTTTTAATTTTTTTAGAGAAAGGTCTCATCTAGTTCAGAGGGTCCCCAGTCTCAGTGTGTAGTTAACTATAACCTTGAACTCCTGGTCCTCCACTTCCCTCCGGCTACTGTCTTAGAGACACCATGACCATGGCAATGCTTATAAAGGAAAACATTTAATTGAAGCTGGCTTACAGCTTCAGAGGTTTAGTCTATTATCATTACGGAGGACATGGTGATGGTATGCAGGCAGACGGGGTGCTGGAGAAGGAGCTGAGAGTTCTGCATCTTGACCCATAGGCAGCAGAAAGAGAAAGTGTGTGCTGGGCACAGTTTGAGCATATATTGGATCGCAGAGCCCGCCCCCACAGTGACACACTTTTTCCAACAAGGCCACACCTCCTAATAGTGCCACTTTCTATTGCTTGAATGGGTCAAGCATTCAAACAGGAATCTAGAAGAGGCTATATCTAGTCAAACTATCACAGATACCAAACCATTGCAGTGATACACCACCATACCTGTTTTTTATTGTCAGTCTCTCTTAAGCTAATAACCAGAGAAGTTACAGCAAAGGTCACCCTGCTAGGGGCTGCTACAGGGCAATAACCAGGCCTGATTCCCCTCTGTCAGCATTCAATTTGGTCAATGTGACAGCACTCAAGGTATCTTAGAACTCAGGAAGCTTAAGGGTAGTGTAGCATGGACCCTCAGTAGCTTGAAAGTATACCAGTGTGTTGTTTATTTTGTAGATAGAGCCATGAACCTGAGAGATGGCAAAACACTTCCCCAAGGTCACAGAACAGTGCAAAACCTTCAGCCTCGTTAAAAACAAAATGTTATGCCAGGCATAGTGCCGCACGCACACCTTGGACTAGAGTATTTTGGAGTAGAAGCAGGAGGATCTCTGTAAGCTCCAGGCCAGCCTAGTCTACATAGTGAGTTCTAGCACAGTCAGAACTGCATACTGTCTGAAAAAAAATTATATCTTAACTCATTTATTTTGTGTGCATGTGTGAGACCGCACAGGCACAGGCCCTGGCATGCACGCAGATGTCCTTTGGACAACCTGCGAGACTTTGTGTTTTCTTTTCATGGACCCTGGCTATCAGGCACAGGGGCAGATGCCTTTAACCGTTGAGGTTTCTCACTATCCCGGTCTTGCTTCAGTCTGTCTGTATGAACGAAACTTCGTTCTGTGCCAGAGGCATTGTTCTAACCGATGTAATAGACAACTTACGGAAAACAAAACCAAAGACTGCCCGCTCCATGCATGGAGCTTATTTGTTTGGACGTAATTATGATACGCTGCTAATTATATTTGCAGGATTGAAGAGGGGGTGATCTTAATTACAGGGGTTTCCCCATGGGAGCGCCCCATGAGTCAGAGCTTGTCTCCAAAGTCCCAACTTCTCAGCGTCCCTTCTTTCCGAAGTAGGGCACGAAAACTTGAGAATCGTTGCTGGTACAATTTCCAAAACGATAAAGCATACTGGAAGAGGGAGGAAAAAAGAAGGCCTTCTTGCCAAGCAGGGCTGGCGATGAAGTTTTGTTGCCGTGGCAACCTATGGTCTCCCGGGGTCGAGGGCAGCGGTGGCGCGCGCGCATTCAACCTCTTCCCTTCCTTCCTGGTTCGCTCTGAGATTTTTGCCCTCCTGATGCCGAGAAAGAAAGAGAATAGAGTTCGGGACTCTAGGTTGATGGACGGAGGCCTTAGCTAATGGATGCATGGGCTTGCCCAAGGCCAACCAATAATATACGCAATTTGGATCCAGCAGAGCCCGCCCTCCTTCCACTTGGACCTGAATAACCTGACCCAGACAGAATTTTACTCGGAGCGACGGCCCTCTAAGCCAATGAAATCATTAATCTGGAGCCTTGCGGGGAGGAGGGGGCGGGCAGTATCTCTATGACAACGGCTGAATGACAGCGACAAGAACCATTAGTGGTAGTCCGTTGGGTTTATTGACAGCGCGGGCGTGGCGGGGTTCTGTCGGGGCACCGACAGGGGCAAGGAAAGGCGGGGGGCAAAAAAGAGAGCAAGGATAGTCAGCCAATCAGAGCGGCGCGGGTTTCATAGCAACGGAAGAGTGACGGCGAGCTGGACCAGTAGACGGATGCGTCGACCGTTAACCCGGCCGAGGGGCGGTGCGGCGGCAGTGTCTGACAAGAGCCGGAGGAGGCGGTGGGAGGTGGTGGCGGCGGCAACGCGGGCGCCCGAGGAGGAGGAGGAGGAGGAGAAGCGGGTGAGGGGCGGCGCGGGGCCCGACCTCTGAGCCCCCTCTCGGCCCCCGCCCCGCGCCGCCCGGCCTCCCAGTCACCCCCTGACCCGGCTGTCCCCGGGCCCTTCCTCGAGCCTTTGCCACCCAAGTCTCCAACCCCGCGGGTCCTCGCGCTCCTCGCTCCCTGCTCCCTCCGGAGCCCATGCAGACTCCTCTTTCACGCCCCGATCGTTCCTTGCACCTTAGGGGTGGCTCTCCGCACCTCCAGGGTCTGCCCCGACTCCTTTTGCCTTGCATTGTAACCTCCCCTGTCACTCTCAGGGGAGTGACTTCCTGATTCCAGTCTCACTGTCCTGGCCTCAGGCCCTTCCCTTGACTCTCTCTCTGCTTCCCCATCCCCCTTCTGCAACCTTTCCAGGCTGGACTTAGCGTCCTCAGTTCCCTCCTTGAGCCCCTAATGTTCTTCATGTTCTCATCACTTCCGATTCCCCAGGACTTCCCCCCTAAACCCTACTTGGGACAGCTAGGACCTTCCTCGGAGCATGGTCCCCCCATGCCTACTTACCCTTCGGGTTTCCTGGGCTCCTCCCTTTGCACCCTTAGGTGCCCTCCCGTCCCACCCCAGCCCTCGCACATCCTTTTGACTTCCCTCCATATTTGTAGCTTTTCTTTTCCTTCACACCATACCTACCCCCTGTACCTGGCTTTGTCTTTTCCCATAAGCTCCTCCCCAGCTTCCAGGCTATTTCTTAGAACCCTCTTCATCTCACCCAGACTTATTGTCGTGCCCCGCATCTTCCTCCCAGTTCTTGTAGCATCTCTTCATGTCTCAGCCACTCCACCTCCGTTCTTGTTCTTGCCTTGCTCTTTACCAAGGTGCAGATCTGCCAGATTCATCATGATGGGGGTACCGCGTAACCTGACCCTCTGTTTCATTTGATTTCGTTTTTCTGAATCTAAATCTTTTATTTTTCTTTTTATGCTCTTGCCCTTCTTTTTGTTTTGACTTGTTTGTTCTCTCCATTCTTCTCTTCCTTCTTCCTGGGTTTTGTCCCCTCAGATGGCCTTCCCTTTGTTGGAATTCTCAGTCAGGGAGTAGGTCCTGGATCTTTTTCTCCCTCCAGGGTGCCTGGGTTCTACCCACAGCCTTTGGACTACTCCCAGAGAAGGGTGACCTTGGAGGGAGGCAGTGAGGACCCAGCAAGAGTCAGCAAAGGCATGCGAAAAGCTGAGACAAGACTTTGTTTTTCCTCTCTCTCTTGATGAGGCCCAGTTATCTCAGATTGCTAGCTAATCTACCTCCCCCTAGGTACCTGGGGGACTTGTCTCCTACATGTACACTTGGCAATGTGGTCTGTGTGTGCTGACATCCATGAAAGTGTCCTTGTCCTGCCCTGCTTGCTTGTGTGACTGAAGGACCGGCATCTGTTTTACAAAAGGGGATGGAAGTACTTAATGCACAAGAGACAATGTTTCTCACTGGGGTTTCCTCACTATCAAAAGTACCTGTTGAGCATCATTCTTGCGTAGAGCCCTGTGAAGTCAGAGTTGCTTACCCCCTCCCCCACCCCATGCTCTCCCACAGACATCTCACACAGCCTCTGAGTGGCACAGAACACATCCCTGTGCCTTGTTCTGTGCCAGAAGCAGCATGGTCTTCAGAGCACCATGGGGCCCGACAGAGTGACAGCCCGAGAACTGTGCGAGAACGATGACCTGGCCACCAGCCTTGTTCTTGACCCCTACCTCGGCTTCCGAACCCATAAGATGAATGTCAGGTGAGGGGGTTTCTGGGGATGTTGGCAGGCCTGGACCTTTTCCCTTGTAGTTTTATAATTGTCAGCTTCAGGTGGGGGGTCAGGGTCCTGGAAGTCTTTGGAACTGAGCCATACCCTTTCTCCCAGCCCTGTACCCACCTTTCGACGACAACACCACCTTCGATCAGCACTGGAAACTTTCCTAAGACAGCGGGACCTAGAGGCTGCGTACCGGGCCCTGACATTGGGAGGCTGGATGGCCCACTACTTCCAGAACCGGGCCCCTCGGCAGGAGGCTGCCCTCAAGACCCATGTGAGGGAGCCCATGCCCTGCTCTCTGACCTGCACTGTGCTCTCCTCCCCAGGTAGCGGGCAGATTTAGAGCTCCCAGGAGAGCAGCCCCCCCAGGTCCCCAGCTGCCTTGTCCTGGAGACAGACACCCTGCACGGCTCAGGACCCTAGAAGAGAAGAAGTGGGGGTTGGTGAGCTTTGAGATGAGTCCAGTCTCCTCTGCCTTTGACAGTTGAGGATGCCTAGACACAGAGAGAGTCCAGGCCACACAGTCAATGACAGAGTGGACCTGGTCCAAGAGAAAAGAGCCTCTGTGATAGGCGCTACTCATTTCCCTGCCCTCCTCCACTTTTCTTTCAGATTTTTTGCTACCTCCGTGCCTTCTTGCCTGAGAGTGGCTTCACCATTCTGCCCTGCACCCGCTATTCCATGGAGACCAACGGGGCCAAGATCGTGTCTACCCGTGCTTGGTAAGGGGGCTGCTGGGAGCAGAGAGTCTCAGTCCCTGTGGATGTCGTAGGACCCAGAGGAAGTGGAGCTAGAGAGACATGAGGACCTGGTGGATGTTGAGAGAAAACAGAGAATGTAGTGGCTGGCCCCGCCCCCTTGGAGCCCCAGCTCTCTGGGTAATTCTGCATGAGAGGCCCTCATCCCCAGCAGGGATTGAGAGAGCTTGCTCAGAGCCCAACAGCATAGACTCTTGGCAGGAAGAAGAACGAGAAACTGGAGCTGCTGGTGGGTTGCATCGCAGAGCTGCGCGAAGAGGATGAGTACCTGCTTAGGGCCGGGGATAACGACTTCAGCATCATGTACTCCACCAGAAAAAGGAGTGCCCAACTGTGGCTCGGCCCAGCTGCCTTCATCAACCATGGTGAGAGGCAAAGGTGGGGTGCGGGGAAGATGTTTGCAGGGCAGGCCAGTGTGTGAGACAAGGGGAAGGGGGCTGCCTTCACATGCTCACTCCTTCTTCTCTCTTTTCTCGTGTCCGTCCACCCAACTGGTGACAGACTGCAAACCCAACTGCAAGGTGAGACCTGCGGCGGCATGTGAGAGGTGGCCTGTGAGATGGGGTAGGCATGTGGGAAATGAAGGTGCAGGGAGAGATGTTTCTGGACTCTCCTGACAAAGCGGTGGGCTGTCCTTGATAGCCCTTGGAGTTGGTGGCAGCACCTGGAGTGGGCAGCATGGGAAGGCATTTGTCCCCAAGGATGTCAGAGGGGTAGGGGGGGCATCAGTGTGTTTGCACTGTCGGTACCAGAGCAAATGGAACCTTAGATGTGATGGGAGACAGATTAGCAGGTGGCTAATCTCACCCTGGCAGCATTATTGGTAGGAGCAAGTTGAGGAAATCCAGGAGGCCAGGGGCCTTTGCTAAGAAACTATGGATGGAAGGACAAAGTGAGGGAGGGAGGTGATAGATAACTGGCTGGAACATGTTGCAAAGGTCTAGTGGGGTGTGGTGATATTGTCCTATCATCTCAGCATTTTGGGAGATTGAGGCAGAAAAAAAATCCAAGTTCTAGACTAATCTGGGCAACTTCAGTGAAACTATATTTCTAAAGGACCAGGGATATAGCTCAGGGTAGAGTGTTGCTTAGCATGTGAGTGGTCTGAATTCAAACCATGGGACCAACAGGAACAAAAGCACAGTTTTAGTTAAGCATCCTGACTTGAACCTGTGAAATCAGCATTTGGGAGATAGAGGCAGAAGGATTTCTGCAAGTTGGAAACCAGCTGGGTCTGCAAAGTGAGTTTCAGGTTACTTAGGATAATATAGTAACAAGATCCTTTCTTCAGACAAGTACAAAGAAACAAAGTAATAATAATAAGCTAAGGGACATCCCTGGGAAGCCCTTCCCTCACCCGCAGTGGTACTGCCAGGGCACAGACCTCTGGCCCTCTGTGGGAGCCCCCAAGGGCCAAAGCTCAATTTCCTGCCTTGGGTTTCTCCTGACGACACCCCTAAGGCAGTTGTTGGGGTCAGGTGGTGGACATTTGAGACTACAGCAGGTGTCAGAGGCTCTCTCAGCCCTTTCCAGGCCCCTTGCCCTGCATGCGGACACTGGGTGGGACAAAAGCAAAGGGCAGCATGTACACGGTCTCCAGCTTGATTAGTGATCTGGAACCTGCAGACTGTACAGGATTAGAGTCCTTCTAAGTGTTGAAGGAAACCAGGCACAAGCGGTCAAGACATTTGACGTCATGTGGCAGGGGCTATGATGAGGTAGCTAATGCCGGTGACTCCGGACTAGTGAGCTTTAGTTGACTCCCCTAGCCGAGTCATGGGAGGTTGGGTTTCTAAATGGCTATGGCAGCAGTTTGCAGGAGATGTAGTGGGAAGGAAAGAAGTGTATAAGAGTGAGGAGATTGGCAGGTAATGGACCTTGAGGTGATGAAGGACCAACTCAAGGGTAAAGGGCAGGGTGAGAAGAAGACAAGGTCATTGGAGGTGGCACACTCAAGAGGCATTGGCCATTTGGCCTGAAGGCCATCAGGCAAGGAAGCATCTTTGGATGTCAGGTTCAAATGGCTGGCTGGCGAGATAGCTGGGATGACGGTGTTTCCCCCCAGATAGGGAGTACAGAGACAGATGCAGATAAGAAAAAGGAGTTTGTAGTGGACACAAGCCTTGGGAGAAGGGAAGGTGGCCACAGACACAGAGTGGCATGGAGTGAGTGGCTCTTAAGGATCTGTGCCGCTAGTGGGTGGGGCTTGGCACTGATGACAGGTCAGGGGAAGAACAGGAGGGGTGGTCCCTGTTGACACTGCATCCTGCTGCTAGGTGACTGGCTTGCGGGGAGGGGTAGACACAAGGTGGCAGGCTCTTACAGGCCATGAGGATAGGCTGTAGCGGGGGCTGCTGCTGCTGCCAATAAATGATGGGGCAGGGGGCTGGAGAGATGGCTCAGCGGTTAAGAGCACCGTCTGCTCTTCCAGAGGACCCGGGTTCGATTCCCAGCACCCACGTGGCAGCTAACAACTGTTTGTAGTTCCAGTTCCAGGCAAACACCAAGGCAAATAAATAAATAAATAAAGTTTTTTAAAAAAATGATGGGGTGGGGTTCCTTAGCTGCGGCTTAACCCATTACAGAACCCTTAGACCCAGGTGCCTGTCCAGGTTGAAAAGCTTGGTAGTTCCTGACCTTTACCCCAGGCTGGGGTACTGATTAGGCGTGGCCTCAGTTTGTCCCCTCAGATGGGAATACTGCCTGTGTGAAGGTGCTTCGAGACATTGAGCCAGGGGATGAAGTGACATGCTTCTACGGTGAGGGCTTCTTCGGGGAGAAGAATGAGCACTGTGAATGCTACACCTGTGAAAGGTAAGCCTGGCCGAATAGGTGGAATGTGTCGGCCTACCCAGGGGAGGTCCACAGTCCCTGGGTGAGGATGCATCCTCAAGATTCACTCGAAAACATGTCCAACCTAGCATCTCCCTTTGCCCTGTCCTGTTTCTGCAGGAAAGGTGAGGGAGCTTTCAGATTTCAGCCCAGGGAACCAGAGCTGCGGCTACGGGCCCTGGACAAGTATGAGCTCCGGGAGACTAAGCGGCGTCTGCAGCAGGGCCTGGACAGTAGCCAGCAGAACGTGCTGGACCTTCAGGCCTGCTCCCTCCTGGCCCCACTGCGCCGTGACCCATTCTGTGGTGAGCACAGCCCTGTTCTCTAGCCTCTGGGTCACTTCTTTTCTGAACTGCCCTGCTGAGCAGCTTCCCCTTATTTCTCTCTTTCCCAATGATCACAGCTGCCTGCCAGCCCCCATGCCTGCTGCCTGCCAGCCCCCACTTGGACTACTTACCCCACTGGCTCCAACGGATGCCACAGCCCCAGCCCAGAGGACGTCCCCGGAAGCGCCGCCGCCGCCGCCCCAGGATCCGCCAGGCTTCATTGCCCCCTGTCCTCCATACTGCCTATGTCTCCCTACACCGATGGGGAGGCTGTGGTCCACACTGCAAACTCTGGGCTGAGGCCACAGTGGCTCTGCACCTGCTCCCTAAGACCTACTGGATCCCAAAACAGGACCGGTACTGGGCCCGGCGCTATGGGCTGCCTTCTGTGATGCGTGTGGAGCTCACCCGCCTAGCCCCAGCCCTACCAGCGCCTCCTGCCCCAGCTGGGAGCCCAGCCCCTGTCCCCACCCCTGACCTCATCCCTAAGCAGGCCCTTGCTTTTGATCCTTTCGGCCCACCTAAGCGCCTCAGGCTAGTGGTCAGTCATGGTTCCATTGATCTGGACATCAACAGTGGTGAGCCGTGAGGGACTACCCGCATAGAGCCCAGATTGGAGCCCAGAGTCTGTGTCTTGGACCCTTCCAGAAGGGAAGGAAGGAGTTGACCCTTGACCCAGGAATGATCCTGGGAGTGTGTTGTTTAGGACATCCCTAGGGAGTTGATCCTTGTCACTCTGAGACTGCTGACCCCTGAGCCAACCCCACCCGAGCAGAGAGCCCTGGCCATTTTAGGTCCCCTTCCCCATCCCTACCACCTCAGGACCGCAGGAGCCATCCCCTTCCCCCAGCCTCTTCATCCCAGGTTGCAAAGCCATAAGGGGTGGGGCCACTCCATGGCGAGACTCTTGAAGCTCAGGCCTCAGGAGGTGGAACTGACTTGTGGGTTTGCCCTCCCAAGCTGCCTCCACAGTGGAGGCAATGGGCTAACTCTCAGCTTTGCAGTCATTAGAGGCAGGAGCAGTCAGGTGGGGTGGGTGGTACCCAGGGGCACATCCTTGGCCCTGCTCCATGGGTCTCAGGGAGGCCAAGTGTGACCTCATTTTCTCATGGTGCTATCCCTGGTGCTACTGGGGTGTAGGGGAGGCTCCCTCTCCTCCCCACACCAGAATGGGGTATGATGGGGGATTGGAAGAACTTGAACTTTTTATTAAAACCTTTTAAGTCCTTAGGAGTTTTTATGTTTTAGGGGATGTTGAGTGGGAGGGCGAGATCTCAGCCTTGCTGGGGAGATGGGGTGGCATGCCTTGGCCACTCATAGCTACCCTGACAAGCCTTAAGAAGGGAGGAGGCGGTGGGTTCTGGGGACTGCTGTACTGAGGTAAAGCCCTGTGACCACAAAATCATAGGAGATGACCAAGTGCATTCATTCTCTGTTGTGGGAAAGTGGGGAGATAAGTGGATGACTGATGGTGGCGGAGGAGCAGAGTACTTGCCTGAGGCCATGTAAGGACTTACCCTTTTACTTCCCATCAACCAGGTGCCCTTGCCTCTAGTGCGGGGCCTGGTGTGGTGGCACCCTTTAATCCCAGCACCCAAGAGGCAGAGGCAGGCAGCTATCTGTTGCGTTCAAAGCTAGTCTGGTCTACACAGAGAATTCCATAGACTCTATTTAAAAAACAACAACAAAACCCAACTTTGGGGCAGGGAGTTGTTGGGCATCTGCAAAAGCAGGTTCTGGGAAGATGACGTAGATGGGGCCCAGCCCTGGTAAGGGGTGGAGAAAGTCTTCATGTAGCCCAGTTGGCCTCAGACTCCCTGTTGTACTCCAGGAGTTTACAAAGCTAGGGGTTGTAGTTCACCAAGAGAGTTTGCTTGGTGAGTACCGAGCCCTATATTTAATTCTTCCAATTCGGAAACCAGTGCTGCCTCATGGGGCTGTCCCAACCCTGTTCCCCACCCCCCTGAACCTTGGAGGTTGATCAGATGACTCCAGGAGCCATAGGGCCCTGTAGGGAGAGCTCACATCTGGAATGAAGTAGGGTCACGAGAATCCCTAAAACAAAGCATTAAGAGTAACAGAGATGTTCTGACCTCTGCCCAGGAAACACTTGAACCTTCCAGCAGTCTCAGGAAGTCAACTACACAGCTGGAGGAAAGAGGAAAACAGGACAATCAGTCTGGCATTCTCTGGCCAAGGGAGGCTGCTAAGAGCTGAGCATGGCCCTGAGATTTGGGGAAGTTTCCCTAGTGAATGTAGATAGATTACTAGCTGAGGGGCCTAGTGGAGTGGTTCACAGGCTAGAGGCAAGTCTGGCTTCTTATATGTTCAAGCATGGGCAAAGCTGACCAGGAATATAAGATTGGCCTGGAGTGAGGACCAGCATGGTGACATTCCTGTAATTCCAGGACTCGGGAAGCTTCTGGAAGAGGGTGCAGGTTTTGAAAGTCAGTCTGGCCTTTAAATGTGTTAGGAAGAGGCATGAAGGAGTCAAGTGGCAATGGCAGGGAGGATTATGGACCTGAAAAGAAGAGGTAGGGGAAAGTTGGACATTGGGAGAAAACGGACTCCAGACCCAGGTTTCTGGGCAGGACAAAGGTGGCTGCACAACTAATGGTCCCGTGCTCCAGCCACTTAACTAGGTGACATCATAAGCCCTCAGGCAGCATTTGACCTTTCCCCGTGACAGTGCCTTCTGGTCAATTGCTGTCCTATCCACAGTATCACCTGTGGGGATGGCGAGTGACCAGTATCTTCCTGTAGACTTGCCCTCACCCTGAACTTCTACCATGCCCATCCCTCAGGTTGTGGTCAGACAGTTCTGAGGCCAAGGTCTAGATGTAGTCATCCTGGGCCATCTGGGGTGTGTCCTTGGTGGGTAGTAAGCAGCCTGTGGGGCAGGTGGTAGACAGATCATCCAAGGGTGGGACCAGCCAGTCCTTTGGGCTCCTGCCACCACAGGTCTGCTTCTGATAATGGGATTCTGAGCCATTGGCTTGGAGCTGGAGAGTCTGAGTTTGCAGCTGGAGAAACTGAGGTGACATGCATAATCAAAGTTACTTTGAACCTGGGAGCTAAATGTAGTCACACAAGGCCTTTTAAGGCAGAGTTAGAGGATTACTTCCGGTCTATCCTGGAAGTTGGTAGCTGTGGGTATAAGCAGGTGTCAACACAGTCGGCCCAGAGACCTCAGTGAAGGATTACTGGTGCTGGGTTTGGAGACTGTCATCCCAACACGTGGGAAGTAGAGGCAGGAGGATTAAGAGTTCAAGGCTATCCTGGCTACATGAGAGTCATCTCAAAACAACAAACAAGCAACCAGGGTAAGTTGGAGAGAAGGCTCCACAGTGCTTGTCCTTCTGGAGGATCTGGCATCAATCTGCTTACAATCTCCATCCAGGAACTACAGCGCTAGGACATCTGATGGCTACCTCTCATCAGCACCCACCCACCTACCCAAATATATTTTAAAAGGGGAGCCAGGGAGTTAGCCAGGCAGTGGTGATACACACCTTCTAATCCTAGTGCATAGGAGGCAGACCATGGGTAGATGGATCTCTGTGGGTTCAAGGCCAAACAGGGCTGCATAAACCTGTCACAAAAAGGAAAGTGTTACTCCTTACGTTTGGAAGATATGCCAAAAAGCATCCAGAACCAGAGTGATTGGCTGCTGACTGGCAAAGATGGGAAAGAACACAGAATGATCAAGATAGAGGTGCTGAGTGTGCTGAAGGGATCAATGGGAGAAGCACAATGTCACCTTTGGAGAAAGGGACAGACAGTTCTATATGAGCACAGGGCACCTGCAGGGTGCTGGAGAGATGGCTCAGTGCTTAATGACATTTTCTGCTCTAAGTTCCAGGAAATCCTTGGCCCCCATGGGCACCAGGTACTCAAGGGGTATGTATACATATGTGAACATTTTATTCATGTACATTCATCATACGCATCTTTAATTTTTTTAAGTCAGAGGATGCTGTTGTGCTGGGCTGTGGGGCTGCTGAAGGATGGAAAAGTCTCTGGGGCCATGTTGGAACAAGAATGCTCTTGTGGTGGGAACAGGGTGTTTTCAGAGGTGGGGAAAGGGATCAGCGAAGGTAGGGCATGACAGGAAGCTGGTAAAGTATCAACAGGGTGGTCAGGGAATGCTGGATCAGCACTGGGTCATGGAAGATTCTTCTGGACCAGGGACTGGATGAGTGGGTATGGTCACCAAGATGGCCAGGCAGGAGGCTGACATGTGGACATTTGAAGGTTAACAGGTAGGCGTGATGATTGACAGGACACCCTAGAACCCTATAGGTGGAAGAGTCTTTGTTGTGATCTTTTTTTGAGGGGTGAGGGTGTGTGGCCTGCAGCCTTGGTTAGCCTTGAAGACCAAGCTAGCTTCAAATTCACAGAGATTCACATTCTTCTGCCTTTGGAGTGCTGGACTAAAGGCATGGGCTACCGTAAAAACGTTGAGATCTTGACTTTATGCTTGTTTCTAATTTAACCGCCTTGGAACAGTGACTGCCTTAAACTCTGGAACAGCAATCCTTCTCCTTGCCCAAAAGAAGCAGTGCTTGGAGACTCCGCCAGAAAGCACTGGCCATGCATGCATGACAGCCTGAGTCTGGATCCCAAGCATGCACATAAAAGCCTGGTGCAGGAGCCCACGGCTGTAATCTCAGTGCTGGGGAGTCAGAGACAAGAGGATCCCAGCTAGTCTAGGCCATCAGTGAGTTCCAGGGTTAGTGAGATAGAATGTCTCAAAATCCCAAAAGCAAAAGGAAAAGCATTTACAGCTTTATTTGTGGTGTAAAGATAGAGTGGAGGTGAGTAACCCAGGCTGGGGCTTGGTGAGAGGACAGGAGTCACTGGGGGCTAATGCCTCCAATGGAACAGCGCTCAAGTGTACAGTCAGATTTTTCCCGGGAAAGTTCCCTGTTTGATCTGCTCGTTCCAACGCTGCACCTGGAGAGACAGAGGAAGACTGTTCAGCCTGAGTCTGAGCCCATCACCCTCTCCACCAGCCCCGTTCCGACCTCTCACCCAACTGACGGGACACAGAGAATGGAACACGCGGAAATAGTACTCGCAGGGCTGTGTGTTCTTCCCGCGGCGGTTCATGGTCTTCAAGCACCGGTGGTAGTCTGCAGAATGCCTCGGGGTGAGGGTGGCCGTGACGAGGCAAGCCACGCCCCTCTAGACATTGCCCCACCCTAGTAGCTACAACGCCCTTCCAGGATTCAGTCTTATCCTTTCCAACCAATCGGGTTCCTCCTTTCTACTATAGACCACCCCCCACCACCTTCATCCCCAAACTCCTATCTTGGCTGAGCTCTACCACGTAGAGGGGTCTAGACCCTTCTGGTTATCTGCTTCACCTCACCCCTCCAGGACTCAGTTCCAGTTGGCTCCAGATCAAGTGCCTCCCTTCACCTCAGGCCCCGCTCCTTTTCTCTAAGATCTAACCTTCTCTCTCCCGTCTTTACTGACAAGCCTCCATCCTCCTCCACTCCAGGCCCCGCCCCTCCATGGCTCAGCCCCACCCACTTCAGTCCTGGCCCCACCCCTTCAGGTCATGCTCTAGCCTCTTATTCCAACGGTCTCCCGGAGTCTCCAGGAGGGGCTTCCCCTCTACCCTGACCCAGCCAGTCTCACCCAGAAAATTCTGGTAACAGTTACGCGTCTGGTTCTGGTTTGGGAAGCGCGGATCGAAGGGGGCCGTTTTCCATTCGCCCGGAGGGGGCATCTGGGCTTCAACAACATCCAACATCCAAGGAAGGGTCAGCTCCTGCAGAAAGGGGTGCGGGGCTCCGTGGGGCCTAAGAGGTGCCCCTCGCTCCGACTTTTCCCAGCTCTTGACCCACTCCAAACCCCACCCACCTTGCCCTCACCAGATTGAGGTAAACTAACGCAGCTGGAACATCAACGATGCCGCGGTCCACCGGTGCGTTTGGCTCGAGAGTGAGGGCTGGTCCAAGAGCGCAGAAAAAATACGAGCCTCGGGCCGGATTGGCTGGCCCCCAGGGAGTCTCAGCCAATAGGAGCCCTCTGTAATGTGGGAGGTGGGGTCAGTGGAAGCCCCTCCCCCTCTTTTTTTTTTTTTTTTTGCAGGATGCCCCCTTGGGCCACCTGTGCACTCACGCATAACACACGCGCGCGCGCGCGCGCACACACACACACACACACACACACACACACAGAGCAGGAACCAAGGCTGGGCTTTGAGTCTCAGACTAAGGCTTTTAATCTCTGCAAAGCTGAGTTTCTCTCTGACATCTGCCCCGCCCCACCATCCCCAATATATAAACGTATATCTAGCTCTGGTCTCTATGGGAGAGGGAGGATTCCCCACCACCACACACGGTGTTCTCAGTAGTCTGCATCTTACAGTCGGGGTGCACAGCACCCTGCGGGCCTGTGAGGGGAGGAAAGAGAAGACGATTTCTGGTTCCTGAGACCCATTCCTCCAGGTCCAGATCTTCTGGGTCTCAGGGGTACCTGGCCCCACTGGGCTTCTGGACAATTTGTTGATAGATCGAATCTCTTGCATTATGTTATCTTAAATCCTTGGGTCGCTGCTTACTGCGAGGAGAGAGAGGCAGAGAATGTTTTAGGGGACTGGCAGAGAGACAGGTATCCAAGAATAATATATATTTCACAGCTGTTTACACCTTAAAAGGTGGTCACTATATGTATCACTCCTTTCTAGTTCCAAGACATTTTGATAACCCTTCAACTCCTCTGAACACATTAGAAGTCATTCCCCATACCTACATTTCTAAGTTCTTTTAAATTACCATCATCTGTCTTCGTAGATATCTGGACATTTCATAGAAATTAATCTTATTTGGTTGGCTTTGGGGGGGTCTGTTTCTTTCACTTGGTATATGATTATTTTTTAACTTTTTTTCTCTTGAGACTATGGCCTGGAAATGGGCTGGCTTGGAACTGGTTATGTACATCAGAAGGGTCTCAAATTTGCAGAGATCCACCTGTTTCTGCTTTCCAGTTGCAGGGATTCAAGGGGAGAGAAGTGACATGCCGTAGACTGGAGGACAATTTGTGAAAGTTTTTTCTCACTTTCCACCATATGGGCCCCAAGGATGGAACGCAGGCTGTCAGGCTTGGTGACCAGCACTTTTAGACACTAAGCCATCACTAGGGCTCTTATTTTCCTAATTTGAGACAGGGTCACTTTGTAGTACAGGCTGGTCTTCATGTTGACACATAGCCAAAGGTCACCATGAAGCTGCTGATCCTATGTCTCTGTCTCCCAAGTGCTAGGACCAAAGTGTGTATTACTATATCCATGGTGCCGGGATCAAATCCAGAGGCCTCCTTCCTGAGTGCTACACAAGTACTCTCGCAGAGTATTACATTGCCCACCCGCTTTGTCTCCTCTGATATCTCCTTGTTTGGTAACCTCCTTCCATCTCGCATAACCCCCCCAACTACTTCCCCTGAATTATAGGCTCCCGCATCTCTATCATCACTTGTTACACAGGTTCTTCAGTCACCTCAGAATCACCCCCCCCAAGTCTTCCATCCACACAGCCTTGCCCTCACTGCTGCCTGTGGCTCTTGCATTCTGCAGGTCTCTGAAGCTCTAAACATCCCAGGCACCCCCAACATGGGGGATGTCTAATATTGTCAACTTCACACGATTAAGAATCACCCAAGAGACAAACTTCTGGGCACATTTGTGAGAGGATAATGTAGGTGGCACCATTCTGCAGTCTGGGGTGCCAGACTGAGTAAAAATGTAAAAACGGGCCTGAGGACATGGCTCAGTGAGTAAACTGCATGTTATGAAAATACGAGGACATAGTTTTGGGACCCTAGAACCCATGGAAAACCAAGGGGTGATAGAACGCTCCTATACTTCTAGCACACATGGGTAGTAGACACATGTGGATGTCAAGGGCTCATGTCACCAAAATGATAAGCTCTAAATTCAGTGAGAGGCTGTCTCAAAAAATAAAAGGGAAAAGTCGCAGAGGAAGACACCCAAAGTTGTAAAGTCTTAGATACTTGCATGCACAGGCTAGCACACCCTCACACTGTCACCCCCCCCATACACACACACAAAAGGAACGTTTCTCACCATGATGAGACTGTACCCTCAAACTGTGCACCAGAATAAACCATTTTTTCCTTTTGTCTGATATTTTATCACAGTATGGAGAAAAGTAACTAACCCATGGCTTCTTAAGTGCCACATGCCTGACTGAGGGTGCAGCCCTGTTACCTCACCCCTCAAAGTGCCTGTGGACTCCAAGCCAGTGTCATCTCCTGGGTGGCCTTCAACATAAACACACTCCCCAATTTCACCTTAATCCTCTCTATATTCTGGAGCCCAGCAGAGATCCCTCTCCACAAAAATCAGTTCCAACTCTTCTGGTCCCAATCCTCCAGCTTGCTTACAGTCAAAGCCACCATTCTTAAACTTGTCTGTAGTTCCTGTGTCATGGGGTACCATGCATGCCCCCCAACACCCAGTGGCTCCTCAGACAGCATTTTATGCTTTATCAAGGTACAGTGAGCATGCATGCTTCTGCCTCAGGGATTTTGGTCCTTCTACCAGGTGGTTCTCAATATGAGGGTTGTAACCTTCCTTTGTGGGGGCTCATGAAATATTCTGCATATCAGATATTTTCATTTTGATTTATAATAGTAGCAAAATTACAGTCATGAAATAGCAATGAAAAAATCTGCTATTTGGGGGGTCACCACAACAAAAGGGTCTGTGTTAAAGGGTCATGGTAATAGGAAAGTTGGGAACCACACTGCTCTACAGGAATTCCCCTACCCCTAGAGATGTTCTAAGTGCTTTTCTCATCCCTACAGGTCTTTTTTGTTATTTTGTTTTGTTTTGAGACTAGGTCTCATGTAGGCCCAGACTGGTCTCCAACTCACTATGGATAGCTAAAGCTGGTCTTGGACTTCCAATCCAAATGTCTTCACACACACACACACACACACACACACACACACACACACACACACACACACCCGACAGCCAGGAGTATAAGCATGTATGTGGTACTTGCTTCATTCATTGTCAGGCAGTTTCAAGCTCAGGGCTCCGTGTGTGCTGCGTAAGGACCCTGCCACAAGAGCTAAAATCTCCACCACCACCTCCATAATTTTACACAAATGACTCCAGCTCTTCAGCTGAGGCTACCTTGGGCAGCTGTGCTGTGGTGCTATGGTGGGGTCTGTCCTCTGCATGGCAAATATTTAGCAACAACATGCCTTCTCCCTAACTACGAGGTGCAAATGGGCATGATCTGCTTCTGCCACCCTTATTCTTAGGTGCTGTATTCCCACTGCTCAGAGCAAGGCCCAATACACATAGCTACTGTGTCTAGTGATGTCAGTCATGAGTTGGCTTATTGTAAAAGTTCGCACTTAGCATACGCAATGGCCTGAATATCCGATCCTGAGAACCTGCTCTCCTGCCCCCATCTCTCTCTCTTTCTGTATGCATATTTATATTAGAGTTGATAGTGGATGACAATTGCTAATCCCAAATACCTGACTAGGATGGGCATCGGCTTCCTTCCCTGGCATCTCGTCTTTCATGGCCGTTTTTTCCTCGTTCTTTGTTTCTAACATGCTGGGAATGAGACCTTCTGGGGTTGCCTCCGTGACAGCCAGAGGCTGTGGTTGTATTTGCACCTTTCTGGATCCTTGGTGTTTTATTTCAGGCTTTTGGGGCACCTCAACTGTGGACTCTGTCTTAGTGATGGAGGATGTGACGGATGTCAATGGCAAGGATGTGACTAATGTCACCTCCTGAGACGTGTACTTCACACTTGATTTGGGCGAGGTGGCGGGCGAGTGAGAAGTTTCAGGCACCTTTGGGTTATCAGAGACAGCCTTTGGCACCACCGATGAGGGTTCCTTGGAAGTCCTCAGTGAGTCCTTATGTGGCTTCTCCACCTGATGCTCTGTGGTTTCCATCTTAATATGGGAGCCTGATTGTTTCCCGACCCCCACCTGTCGACCCTCTGCCACGGCCAGCTGGCTGCAGTTAAAGGGCAAATTGGCCAACACAGACATAGCAGAGCCCCTGGAAGTCATGGAGAACCAGGAGGGCACAGAGATGGAATCTGGCTTCAGATGCTGCTGTTTGGACTGGGCTATGATCATCATCTTAGCAAGAGCAAGCCCCTCCACAGAGAAGGGCCTGTTTTCTTCTATGCAGGGGCCCTCAGTAGCTACATTCTGGGTCAAGACCCATGTCTTCTGCTTCTCTATCTCCTTGGACTTCCGACCAGGCAAGTTCACCATGATCTCTTCTTTCATCTTGTGGGCCCTGTCCTCTAACTTGCCTTTGCCTTTCAAGCCTTCCAGAGTGACCGTCTCGGTTCTAGTAATCAGTATGTCTTTGGATTCCTTCTTGGTGGTGCCACAGGGCATCTGCATGGATGTGGTCTTGGCCCTCATGTCTATCATTTTTATCTTCTGTTCTTCCACTAACATCGGAGGCTCCTGTTTCCCTTCAGACTTTCTCTCAAGCATAGCTCCGGCCCGTAACATGCTAGGATCCACAGGCACCTTTGCTTTGGAGTTAGAACCTCTCTGATGTCGAGCAATTGGAGCCTTTTGAGATTGACAATTTAGGGCTCGAAATTCCTTCTTTGGGTGCATGGCCTTCTTGGAACCTGCAGGTGCCCGTGGAAGCTTTGGAATTGGGGGTAAAGTTTTTTGGGGTGAGGTAACTAGTACTGGGGCCTTCCCAGGGGGTCCAGGGATAGATGGAGTCTTCTGAGAAACAGAAGGTGGAGCCTTACAGAAGACACTAGGTACAGCTGAAGACTTGTGGGTTGACCGTGGTGCTGCTGGGGCCTTCCGACATGGGGCAGGAGGGGTTGGGGCCTTCTGAGCTGGAGCCCGCTCAGCTGGTACTTTATTAGACTGGTCCAAAATGAATGGTGTTTTCCCTGATGTAATGGGAGCAGATGCAGCCTTCTGGGAGGACAGTGGCCCCACATGTTTCTTTGAACCTATGGGCCTGGTTTTGTCACTGGGCTTCGGAAAGGAGGGACTTGGTGGAAAGATGTAAAAGGCAGGAGGGTAAGGAGACCCTTGCAAGGAGGAAGTCAGAGTGGTGGATTCGGTGTCTATGAGATCTTCAATGTCTTTCGTCCACAGGAAGGTATCCATGGGATCATAGGAGTCCATGAATGGTAAATCAGAGCTGCCATGAGAGATACACTGTGTAGGAGTCTCAATCCGATTTCCTCGGTCCTCAGACTCAGATTTGTAGGCCTGTAGATGGATGGAGTAGGCATGTTCAGGACCAGGGGAGACACAAAGCTAGGGAAGTTTGTTTTTCAGCCTTTCTTTTTCCAACCAGGAGTACACATCCCAGCCCTCTTCCCTTGCACCCTGGAGTCTAGTCCCTAGTGAAGGAATATCTGGCCTTTGAATTGGTGTGTTCCTGGTTCATCGTGCCAGAGATGATGCTAAAGATGGTTCGGATGGTGATGCTGGCCTTCTCTGTAGAACAGAAAGAAGTCTGAGCCCTCTGGGAAAGGGACCGAATTTACAAGCAGTTTCATGCAGGTAGCAGAGGGTGGGGATTGGTCATACCAGAAACATGGATTAGAGTTTTGGATCCATCAGGGCAGGCTTCTAGGTAGGACCTACAGAAATAACGTGATAGAATATTAACGATGTCTGAGCCAGGGTCATAAACACAAACAGCCAAATAAACAAACAAAAAAAAAACTCATTGCCTACTTCTTTTCTGTGTCTATCATGTGATCTTCGGAAGGTTGCAGTTGTGACCACAGAAGTGGCAGAGAGTCACCCACAGCCTGAGACCTGAATCTGTGCTTGGCCTTCTATCCATGGGCAGAGAGGAGACGGTCAGAACACACACACACACACAGAGACACACACAGACAGACAGAGAGACAGAGAGACAGACAGACAGCACCCTGGCCGCCTCACCTTCTTGATCTTCCTTTGCTTTTTATTTGAGAATATTTTGTACGGAAAGGCACGCCCAGCAACGCCAACTGGGGACAGAGGAATAGAGAGGGAGGTCAAGGACTTCAGAGGGTGCAGACACAGGGCCCACTCCGAGGACAAGGTGAGCTCAGCCAGGGAGCACAGAACCACCTTTCAAAGTGTCGGAGCTCCACCCATGCTTTGAGAGAGGGTACCTGACAGCAGAGGAAGATGGACAGCCCAGTCTTCGATACAGATGGCTTACCTGTGACTCTGCCTTGAGACTGCTCCTGTGGACAGAGGGGACAGTTTGCAGAAATCTTTGACTGCTTCCCCCCTTTCTTATCTCCAGTCTACTTTAAGATTTTCTTATCTTTTCGTTTTATGTGTGTATGGGAGTGGCTACATGTATACCATATCATGTGAATGGGGGTGATTTCAAGTCACTCTGTGAGTTTTCAGCTCCCACAGGTCCTCTAGCAGAGCTCTTAACCACTGAACCACCTTTTCAGGCCCTTAACATTTTTATCACATTTGCTTATTTGGAAGGAGCTGCACACATGTCATGGCACCTCCTTGGCAGTCGAGGGTGCTTCAGGAGCTGCTTTTCTCCTTACGCCATGTGGAAGGGAGGTTCCAACTCAGTCCTCGCCAGGAGGCAAGTGCTCCCATCCGCTGAGCCCTCAAAACTGGCTCACCCTAGCATTTGCACATGAATCCTGGGGGTGGGGTACAACTTAGGTTCTTGAACTTTGAAGGTAAGCCTTTTGTGGACTCAGCTACCTCTCCAGCTTCTCCTTTTGCTTTTCTTTCTGCTTTGACATAGAGTCTCAGTCCATAACCTATGATGGCCTGAAACTCTCTCCGTAGGCCAGGCTGACCTCAGACTGATGACAATCATTGCTTCTTCAGCTTCTCAAGTCTTGAGAATTGCCTGCATAAGCCACCAAAACTTTTTTTTTTTTCCTTTCCAGAATTGGAAATTGCAGGGGCAGCAGTGGTGCACACCTTTAATTCCAGGACTCCAGAGGCAGAGGCAGGCAGATCTCTGTGAGTTTGAGACCAGACTGATTCAGACACAGCAAGTTCCAGAACAGCCAGGGCTACCCAGAGAAAACCCTGTCTCAAAGAATCATCAGGAAAAAGAAAAAAGAAATAGAAATCACTTCCAAGAATGGAAAGTAGTGCCAAAGGCTAGCCCAGCCAGTGAAGGTACTTGTTACTAAGTCTGATAACCTGAGTTTGGTCCAGCCTCCACATGGCAGTTAAGCATTGACTTCCAAGTGTGTACACTCATGCTCATGTACATATACAAAGACTAAGAATAGGCTAGTGAACCACACTAGCCTCAAACTGGTTTTTTGTTTTGTTCTTGGGTTTTTTAAGAAAGGGTCTTTCTGAGTAGCTTTGGCTGTCCTGGAACTTGCTTTGTAGATCAGGCTGGCCTTGAACTCATAGAGATACTCTTGCCTTTGCCTTCCAAGTGCTGGACTTAAAGGCGCTCGCTACCCACCAATGCCCAGCTATAGCCTCACATTTGTTAGGAGTCTCCTGCTTTTCATCTGTATAGTGTTGGAGATTCCAGGTCTGGGTGCCTGGGCACTTTTTCTTGTGTGTGTGTGTGTGTGTGTGTGTGTGTGTGTGTACGTACAGGTGTGTGCAAGAAGAGGCCAGGGAACACCCTTAGGTGTCATACCTCAGAAGCTGTCAACAGTTTATTTCCTTCTTCTGACACAGTTTCCTCACTGGTTGGACTCTACCAAGTAGGTCAAGGAGGGCCAGGGATTTGCCTCCTCAGCACTGGGATTACAAGCATGCGCCGCTACATCCAGCCTTTTTATGTGGGTTCTTAGGGGTTGAACGCAAGTCCTCATACTCCCAAGGCAATCTCTTTACCAGCTGAATTGTTTCCCCTGTCTCACGATTCTGTCTGTTACCTACCCAGCCAGCAACTTCAACCCCAGCTTTCCTTCCTTTGTCAGACCCTACACACACACACACACACACACACACACACACACACACACACACACACACACACACACAAACACACACACACTGTGGGTCCTCTGTTCTCCCCTGGTCCTGAACACGCCTACTCCATTCATCAAGACAGTGGTCTCCAGACCCGCCCATTGAGTCCCCACCTGAAGGCGCCAGGTGGAGGCTGGCGCTCCGCATAGGGGCGTGCCCAGAGGGGGCGTGTCCATGGTCCTGGGTGCCCAAGATATGGTAGGCTCATGAAGCAGGTTGATGAGGCGAATCCAGCGGTCAAACAGGAAACCCAGCTCATGGTCAGGGGCATCCAATTCCAGGTAATAGTAGCGGCCGGTGATCAGACGCAGCTTCAGGCGCCAGGTGGGCAGATCGTGGACATAGAGGTGGGCAAGGTCTAGCGGGATCATCCTGTGGGAGGTAGGAGACCTCCCGGGTAGCTAGTGCCATAGGTGAGGTAGAGCGAGGTGGGGGTAGAACTCGAGGCGCGAGGAGAAACATACCTGGTCAGGTTGAGACCGGAGCATTCCCTGCCCTCGGGGGGTCGAGCAAGCAACAGAATGTCAGGCAGTAGTAGTCCGGGCAAGGATGCGGCTACACCCATGGTCAGCCTGTTGGCTTTGTGGTGCACCAACGCAGGAGCCCCATGATTGGTCACCTGGGGCAGTCAGGGAGCAAGGCTGGGACCAGTCCTGTCTCCAACATGCCTCTAGCATCCCTTCACCTGAGACCCTCGTTTCTTTCCCAAACCCACTTCCTACCTAAAGAACCCACTCAGTCCGGGGGCGGGCAGGGGCGGGGAGAAGGTCCCTCTCTCTCCTTGTCTCAGCCCTCCTCCCCCATTTTCCCGGGGCACAGGGAGCAGGGGACCTGGACAAAGTTACTCTCGAACATGGGCAGCGGGCGGAGGGGCAGATGCTCGCCCTTCTGGAGGGTCTTCTGCAGCTCCCCAAGAATGGGGACCCACTTCTGAGGATCCTGGGGAGCCTGGGCACGCCGAATGTTCAACAGCCGTCTCATGATGGTTGTCAGAACAGTAGGTGGGGGGATGTGGATTCAGGGATCCAGGACCCAGGTGGAGCCCTGACTCCCACCCCAGCCCACCAGCCTTGGACCCCTGGGCTTCAAGGATGTCAGGAGTTCGGCAGTGACAGAAAGTGGAGTGTCCCCGGGGCTAAGAGACTCTGATATGGCCATGGCCCTGCAGAGAGGTATTCAGCTCTAGGCTGTGGGAGGAAGCTTTGATAGGGGCTTTGTGACCTCACTAGACACCAAGGAGCTGCTTCCTGGGAACTGTCCAGAGGCCTATCCTTCCAGAATATGGTCTTGGAGTCTTGAGAGTTAGGATGAGTGACTCAGAACTCCATTGGAACATTTCCTGTCCTGGACCCTCAGGTGATTGTGATAACACAGAGCCCACCACCATAGGGGTCACCCAAAGACTTGAATCATAGGCTAAGCTCTTCCAGTAACTTTCCTTCTGATGGTCAGCAAGACTCAATGCCATGCTGAGCCTGTTTGCCAATGATGTGGTGTGGTGGTGTGTGACACTCACCTTAATTAAACACTGAACTGTAAAGGAAGGGCCAACATAGATGAGCATGGTGACTTACAACTGTATTCCCAGCACTAGGGATATAGAGGCAGAAAAATTCTAAGTTTGAGGCCAGCCTAGGCTATATAACAATATTCCAACTCAAGTTAAAAACCAGGGGCTTGGGAATGTAGTTAAGAGGTAAAGTGCTTGCCTGGCATGTACAAGGCCCTGGGTTCAATCCCTGCACCTCAATGACATAAGGCCAACTACCTATGTAGCTGTAACAGCAACAAACTGGGCAGGCATGCATAGTGACACACACCTTTAATCGCAGCACTGAGGAGGCAGAGGCAGGCATATCTCTGTGAGGTCCAGGCCAGTGAGAGCCTCAAGGTTAAGACTCAACAACAAAAAATCCTACAGAAACCAACTCTTATTATTTGAGCCTCGGTTTCTCTCTTTTATAAAACATGTCATGTTGCTGAGGCTCTAAGACCATTGTTTAAAAAAAAAAAAATCCAGGGGCTGGAGAGATGGCTCAGTGGTTAAGAGCGATGACTATTCTTCCAGAGGACCTGAGTTCAATTCCCAGCACCCACATGACAGCTAATAACTGTCTGTGACTTCAGAGTTGATAGTCTCACACAGACATACATGTAATGTAAGCAAAGCACCAATAAAATAAATAAACTAAAAAAAATTCCAGGGGCTGGAGGGATGGCTCAGCGGTTAAGAGCACCGTCTGCTCTTCCAGAGGACCCGAGTTCGATTCCTAGCACCCACATGGCAGCTAACAACTGTCTGTAGTTTCAGTTCCAGGCAAACACCAAGGCATATAAATAAATAAATAAAAGTGTTTTTTTTAAAAAAAAAAAAAAAATTCCAGTATGGCTCAGAACATGGGCTTGAGTAACCATATTTCTTGTTCCATTCTGAAGCCTGTTTTTACTTGGGGAATGTGTATGGTGGGGTGAGACAGAGACTGATATTCAGTCATTCTAAAAATAGTGTTTATTATTGTTTTTTAAAAGCGTCATGCAAAATACAGTCATGGTAAAAACTCTGGAAAATACAAGCACACACACACACACAAAAGTCACCTCACAGTCCCATCTCGTGTTTGCAACCCTGAGACAGTCCTCAGAGCTAGATTCTGTCACATGGATGTATGTACCCCTTTTTACTCATCCACCCCCCACTGGTGAACCCAGGCTGTTTTCCATTGGCCACCATAAATGTTGCCAAAACAACCTTGTGCTTTGCAGCTTTGTACCACACAGGTGCTTTTAGTTCTAAGGTGATATTCTGGAACCTTCTGTTAAATATCTGCTGAGGAGCTTTGAAGTGCTAGGCACCAGGTCAGACTCAGATCATTGGCATACCCCTGTTAATCACTTCTAAGTGGGTATTTAAATAATTCCCTTTTCTGTCTCAGAAGAACTTCTCACATTTTGGTATAAAACCCCAGGCTTCCTTTTTCCCACCTCCTTCCTCTTCTTAACATAAAAAAAGTAATTGTTTAATAAATAATAGAGGAAGCTTTGAAGACACTGTGGATAGATTTCATAGAGACCCCAGAATCCAGGATCTCAGTTCTCTGTTCTTCAAGGTCTCAGATCTACCCCCCACCCCACCCCAATTCCTTAAATAAATAAGTATAAATAAGCCACACAGGTGATCCACCCTCCCCTTACCCAGATCTCCTGGAGGAAGTGTATCTAGCTGAGTGTCTGGTTGTGAGGGGTGTGGCATGCCCCTGATCATCATGTCCCCTCCCTCCAAGTACCAAAATAAATAAATAAATAAGATGTGGCTTTAAAAGATGATGTCGTGGTGGCTTTCAGTCCAGATTCACAGCCGAGTCTTTAACAACAGTAGACCTCGAACGGCCCAGTCCAAGGTCAGGTGCAACCCTCCTAAAATGGCATGAGCTGCCCGGATGCTTCCCCAAGCTGAGGCAGGAGGGCCCAAGGGGACCGTAGGTTGGTCTGGGGTTGCCTGGGGCAAAGCCAGGCGGGACATCTGTTGAAGAGGAAATAAAGTTAGCAAAAGGCAAGGGGGTTTGATCTTTTCAGGGTCTTGGGTTCAGAAAACTGAAGCTGGGTTGGATGAGGAGGTTCACATCTGTAATCCCAGCACTCCAGAGGAAGAGAAAGAATCAGAAGTTCAAGGCTACATACAGAACACAGTTTGGGCTACATGAAACGCTGCCTGTTCATTAGAAAAGAAAGGGGGGCTGGAGAGATGCTCATCGGTTAAGAGCACCATCTGCTCTTCCAGAGGACCCGAGTTCGATTCCCAGCACCCACATGGCAGCTCACAACTGTCTGTAGTTCCAGTTCCAGGCAAACACCAAGGCAAATAAATAAAATAAATAAATAAAGTTTAAAAAAAAAAGAAAAGAAAGGAAGGAACAAAGAAATAAAGAAAAAAAAGAAGGGAAGGAGGGAACCCCTTGCTTGCAGCTGTGGAGTCAATACGTGCTCCCTGCCACAGTCAAGAGGACATGAATTCAGATCTCTGGAACTCATATAAAAAAGCTGGACACAGCAGTATGTGCTGGTAATCCCAGTGCTGGGAAGTAGAGACAGAGGGATTCTGGGAACCTGTTGGTCGTCTAGTATAGCTGAATTGGTGAGCTTCAGATTCGGGAAGAAACCTTGTCTCGAAAAGCAAGGCAGACTGAAGCAGTGGTGGCATACGCCTTTATATTTTTGGTTGTGAGCCTGGCCTTTAATGGCTGAGCCATCTCTCCGGCCCCAAAATATATTTATTTACTATGTATGCAGTGTACAGAAGAGGGTGCCAGATGTCATCATAGATGGTTGTGAGCCACCAGATGGTTGCTGGAATCGAACTCAAGACCTCTGGAAGAACAGTCAGTGCTCTTAACCACTGAGCCATCTCTCCAGCCCAGGCATATTCCTTTAATCCCAACACTTGGGAGGCAAAGACAGGCAGGTCTCTGTGAGTTCAAGGCCAGCCTGGTCTACAAAGTGGGTTCTATTACACAGAGAAACCCTGTTTTGTTTTTGTTTTTGTTTTTAAAAAAAGCAAGGCAGAACATAATCAAGATGACCAGTGTTGAGTTCTGGCCTCTAGGCTTACACACACAAACACACACACACACACACACACACACACACACACACACACACACACACATTTAGGGGGTCTGGGGTTAGAAGCAATAATTTGAGGTCTTTGCAGTCGAGGACTAATGTTTGAAGTCTTTTGAGGTATTGGGTCTGAGGTTTTAAAATTTGGAGTCCTGATATTTTTTAACCTCATAATATTGGAAATGAAACAGGACTGCAGTATTTATTTATTTTTAGACAAGATCTCAGATAGCCCAGACTGGCCTCAAACTCCCTACACAGCTGAGGATGGCCTTGAACTCTTCATTGTTCTGATACCACCACCCAAATACTGGGAATACAATCAGGTGCTGCCATACCTGGATTTGGTTTTTTCAGTTAGGGTTTTTGCTGTGTAGTCATAGCTAGCCTGGAATTCACTAAATAGAACTGTCATCATGCTCAGCTAGGATCTATAGTTGTGGTCTGGCATTGCAGACTGAGTCTCAAGACCAGTTAAGTCAGGATCTTCTATCTTAGGACCAGGACTGGGTCCCTGAGACACAAGGATCTCAACGCAGGGACGTGGCTTTTTTTTTTTTTTTTTTTTTTTTTTTTTTTTTTTTTTTTTTTTTTTTTTTTTTTTTTTTTTTTTTTTTTTTTTTTTTTTTTTTTTTTTTTTTTTTTTTTTTTTTTTTTTTTTTTTTTTTTTTTTTTTTTTTGGCCTAGGTCTCTGATTCTAATGGGAAGATTTGGATCCAGAGAACTCAGGGTCAATTTCTTGGGTTTCAGGGTTTGGACTTTCAGACAGGTTATCAAGATTGGGGGAAGGTATCTTGGGGCTGGAGAGATGGCTCAGTGGTTAAGAGCACGGACTGCTCTTCCGGAGGACCGGGGTTAGAACTCAGCACCAACATGGCAGCTCACAACTGTCTGTAGTTCCAGTTCCAGGCAAACACCAAGGCAAATAATTAAATAAATAAAAAGTTTTTAAAAAAAAAAAGATTGGGGGAAGGGTGTTTTATAGTATGATAGTCTGGGATTTGAGGAATACAAGAACATGGACTGTGGTGGTTTGGAGTCTTGGGGATCAGTTAAGAGTTGCTTTGAAGGATTCAGGGTCTTGGCACCTCAAGGTCTCATGATTACAGGGCCATGGATGTCTCATTTGCAGGGATCAGATTGGAGGGGGTGTTCAAAGTTAGTCTGGGATCTTCAAGTGTTAAGAATCAGGCCACCATTTCTTGGGGTCAAAGGTTTCAGAATGAGAGTAAAGAATCTTGGAGTTAGAGCATACCAAGAGCTGAAGACGACGAAGTAGTCGGTCCAACCGGGCTTGCAGGGCACCCAGCTCTGGCTCCAGAGTCTTTAGGGAAGGACCACCTGCTCTGCGCAGCCATTGTACATGTCGGAGATAGGACATCAAATCTACCCGAAGCCTTGTCAGCACACCTGGAAGCTGAGGATCAGGATCGGAAGTCAGAAAACAGCACATGTACCCCTCAGCCACCAATCTTTATTCAGTCCTCCCTACCAACCAGCTCTCACCTGCAAAGATCCCAGTGTCCCAGCGCTCATAGCCAAGGTAGGTAGCGAGTCCAGATTGTGGTCTCCTTCAGCTGGGAATTTGTCTCTCTGGTGAAAAAAAAAGAAGCTGTGAGGGGGACCCCAAGCTCTCCTGGTCCTCAGGTACCCAAAAGAGAGAGAAGAGCCTCTGTCATCCTAAGCAGCTCCAACCCTGTCCCGCCAGTTTCCTACCATCTGTGCAGCTAATTGTCGAGTGTCTGCCAGAAGTGATCGGGTCAGGAGGACAGCGCTGTCCAGATCTGCACGAGGGTCTGAAGAGACTCGAGGAGAGCCAGATGGTGGCCCAGGGGCAACGGCTCTATCTGGCCAGAGGCTCAGCACCACCAGGACCAGGTGACAAACACCTGGGGACAGGAGGAGAGAGAAATCAGGTCAAATTCCGGGTTGACGGACTGGGATTGGGGTCTACATTCCTGCCTCTGAGGTCCAAGGAGTCTAGAACCTGGGTCTGAGTGAGGTAGCCTGGGGTCTGAGGTCTGGACTTCAAGGTCTGTAAGGAGGAATGGAGCCCGGATTCTGGGAGAACGGCTGGGGCCCAGAATTCTGAGTCTAAATGAGGAGCTGTGGGGTCTGGACTCTAAGGTCTAAGGAGGAGGGCTGGAGCCTGGACTCCAGGTTCAGAGGGAGAAGAGTCGAGGTTTGGACTCCCGGGTCTCAGGGAGGAGGGCTGGAGGCTGAACGCCCGCATTAGAGGGAGGAGGACCTGGAGGTCTTAAGTCTCAGGGTGGGGCGCCCCGGGGCAGGTCGCAAAGCCCGAGCCCGGGCGGGCTTCCCTCTCCCTCCCTGGCTCTGGCTGCCCCGCCCGTCGGAGCAGACGCGGCCCGGGGCGGGTAGACGGGCCGGGCGTCTCCCGTCCGCCCCCGGACGCCGGAATCTGGGCCCCGGGGCGGGGCATGAGGGGGGAGGCACAGGCCAGAACCTGCCCCCTCCCCTGCCCAGGGAGCCTGAGCCGGCCTAGGAACAGGGGAAGAAGCCAGAGACTGGAGCTGACATCCGAACGCACCGATTCCTCTCCATGAAGGAGCCCCGGACCCCGTCCCATATGCCCACAAAGGTGGCTGCGGAAGGCTGGGCTGCTGGGTCGGAGGGGACCTGGGCGCACCTGGCTTGTCGGGCGCTCCCGGACGCTCGCAACCGGAGACCCGGCTGGCGGCGTTTGGGGATCAGGGGCTTGGGACAGCTCCTTTGCCGGCTGCCCATCCCCCAGCTGCTCCGCCCACCTCCGAGCCAGCCAGCCAATCAGAGCCCCCCGGGCCTCCAAGCTCCTGTATCACACCCCCAGCCCGCCCCCTGGTCCCCTCTGGCTGTAGCCAGTCCTTCGCAGCCCCTCCTCGGCCCGTCTGTCGGTGCATCCGTCCCCTTGCCGGTGCGCATCTGTCTGGCTCTTTAAGCTCTCTGTCCACACCCCTCTCTCGTCTGCCTCCCCTGCCTAGTCCCGGTCCTCTGGGGTTTGCTGTCATCATCTGGGACTCCCTGCCTCAGTTTCCTCTCCCTGTTGGAGTTCGTGGTTGTCTCTGTTCCTCTGTCTCTGTTCCTCCCTGGGATACCCGGACCCTTCAGGATCATCTCCCAGCATCTGTCCTCCTGTCAGTGTCTGGCTATCCTGTCTCTTGCCTCTTTTGCTTGCGTTTTATCTATGTCTCTCTGTCCATCTCTTCTCTCAAACGCTTACTTTTCTGACTTCATTCTCTCTCCATCTGACTCCCCATGACTCCTCTCTTTTGCCTTCCCACCCTCCCCAGCCCCTCAATCTTTTCCTCCTTCCCCCCCACCCTGTCCCCTCACCCCATGAACTGGAACCAACTTACAGTTCATGTCCCCACAGGCCAGGGGTTCCCCAGGGCAGGGGGCAGGGAGCCGGGGGGGCCTTTAACCCTTCCCTGTCCGCTGCCGGGGGATCCCAGGGGGTCAGCTGGGCCTCGGCCTGGGGAGGGGAGGTATGTGAGTGTGAGCAGCAAGGGCCAGGCAGTGAGGGAGTGTGTACGCCTGGGGGGTTATATAGGGGGCCGGGGCGGGCGGGCGGGGGGCAGGCAGCAGGGGAGGGCGGCCTGACACATCCTGACTCACCCTCCCTCCTGCCTTTTCCATTCAGACGAGCCGGCTGCCTAGCAGGGCTCACACCGCCTTGCTCGGAGGAGGGCACGGAAGGAAAAGTTGGAAAAGTTGAAAAGTGAAGGGGGGGGGTGGTCTGAGAGGGGCCGGTGAGGTCATTGGCGTCCCCTCCCTCCACCTCCAAGGGCTGGGACAGACACACAAGGCTCAAGAGCTCCATGGAGCCTGGGCTGTGGGTGGGGGGCTGAATGGATCAGCATTAGCACTTCTGGAGAGATGGGGAGGCTGGAGGAGAGGCCAGTCAGGGGCCTGGGGAGATGGAGATGAGATGGGAAATCTAAATGACAAAGAGGGATGAGCACACTGGGACAGAGGTGGAGACTCAAAAGCAGAGGATGGCTGACAAGATGCAGAGATGGGGGACAGTATGGTATATAGATATCCAGTCTCTGACATGCAGTGACAGGGAAACTGAGGAGCTGAGGGGTGTGGCTCAACTGGCAGAGTGCTTGCCTAGCATGCACAAAGGCCCTGCGTTCTAGCCTCAGCACTGGGTATGATGGCACACACCTGCAGTGTCAACACTTAGGTGATGCCAGTCTAGGCAACTTGAAACCCTATTTTTAAAAAGAACCAGAGACCCTGAGGGAAAGAAGAACATTGAACCTGCGGAGAAGAAGCCAAGTGCAGAAGAATGTAAGAAGCCTATGGAGATGGCAAAGTAAGGTGAACTGAAGATGGGGTCATCTCAAGTTAGATGAGATGCTAAGGAGACAAAATGGGAGGACCAAAAGGCATGGAGGCTCTCCACCGAGCTCCCTGGCGAGATGCCACATCACCATCAGCCCCACCCCACCCCACTGCCTCAATTTCCATATATGTAAATAGGGCTAATAAGACCATCTTGTAGGGCTGAGGGGAAATGGCCCAGTGGGTAAAACTGCGTGCTGCACAAACAGGACCAAAGCTGAATCCCCAGCACCTATATAAAACACTGAGCATGTGTGTCCATGCGCTGCGGCTGGACAGACGAAGGCTGCAGAATTACCAGGGCTTGCTGTCTTCCAGCCTAGTTCCAAATTCAGCATGTGGAGAGATGGCTCAGAGGTTAAGAGCACCGTCTGCTCTTCCAGCGGACCCGGGTTCAATTCCCAGCACCCACATGGCAGCTAACCAAATTCAGCATGAGACCCTTTCTCAAGGGTATAAGGTTAGGAGTGTAGAGCAGGGCACCCAATGTCCCCCTCTGGTGTCTGTATATTTGCACACATATATGACCCACCCACACATACATACATCCCCCTACACACACATACACACACATATTCCTATCCCTAAATGCCACCGTGAGAGAGAACCATTGCTGGGGTTCATGGTTACGGTTTATCAGTTTTCCAGAGACACCAGTAGTCACTGGGAAAGATGGTAAAAGTGAGTGAGTACTAAAAACAAGGACAGAGCCACATCCAGAGAAGGCAGATATATTCTTTGTCTATTCAGGTAAGTGCAGAACACACCAGATAGAAGCAGCGCCCACACACCATGTTCAATGGATGGCTACTGTTGGCTCAGAATTCACAGCCCCTCAAGGGATGGAGTGAGGGAAATGAACGCACATCTTCAGAAGCCTCCTCCTCAGGAGGAGAATGAGATAGCTCTGAGCATAGGACAGTGACATGGACTTTAAATCTTTCTGCAGACGACCCATGTAGTTAGCAATGGGGTTAGTTAATGCGTTATTAGCTGGAGATTAGGGTGAGGGGGCAGTGCTGGCTCTGGGACTGACTGGCAGCCAAGGCACCCCCTCTCCACCTTCCACCACTGGGGGCGGGGAGAACTGCTCAGATCCCCCAGGAGGTGAGGTCACAGCCCCCCCATGGTGGTACATGACCTCATCGCCTCAGGTAAGAGCTCTTTCTCTCCCTTTCATGCTCTGTCACACCACCCCTCTGAGGGGCCCCCCAGGGGCCCTCCTCAGCCCTGCTTCTGCTGGGACCCAGCTTCTGACCACTGGGTCTCCGCCCCTCAGGGGGCCTGTTTCCGGCTGAGTCAGCGTGGGGGGCCCAAGGCTGCGTCAGTGAGGGGAGAGCTGACGTAGCCCCCCCCCGACCATGGGGGCTAGCCAAGGTGACTCAGGCCACCAGCCTGGGGAATGGACTGGCCTGAGGGTATAGGGGACCGGGCTTGCAGCCAGCCCTGGACCAGTACCAGGGACTGCAAATGCCAGCCCCTTCCCCCAACGGAGATTCAAGAACTCATACCATCTCCTCACCTCCCCATCTCCTCTATTCCTCAAACCCAGGATACAGACCCCAGCCTTCCCGCCTCCAGCCCAGGGGCTCAGGTATTTAACCTTCCTAAGAGGGTTAAAGTCAAATCCAGGGTACAGATCCCAGCCCTCCTCCCTTAGATCCAGGGCTCCAGACCCCAGCCTTTTTCTGTCGGACCCAGGGTCATAGGTACCCAACCCTCTCCCATAAGACCTAGAGTACAAACTCCAGGTCTCTCAGATTCAGGGCTCCACACCCCAACCCTCCTCCACTGGACCCAGGGTCACATGAACCCAACAGTCCTACATCAGACACCGTGTACAGACCCTAGCCCTCCTCCATCAGATCCAGGGAACAGACCCCCAGCCAGTCCCCCCCCCCCCAGACCCAGGGTACTAAATCTTTATTTTTTTATATAAGTGGAAGACAATTCTGATGTCCACCATTTGAAGAACCTTTGTGTTTGAGGAAGTTTGTAGGTCTGGGTCATGGACTGGTGCTAGTCTTTAGTGCCTCACACTTCACCTTGGGGGTTGTGGGGAAAGACTCATCCTCCCCAGAGTGACCACAAAAGGACTGACGAGTGGACTCAGGACTCCTGGGTCTTCCTTTGCTGAGGTTAGGAATATCAGTTCTATGGAAAGACGACAGAGACAGAGACAGGGTGGGACCCCAAAGACGGGGGTGGGGGGAACTCTGGGAATCTCCCAAGATGACGAAAGACAACAGAGACAAATAAGTACAAACAGGATCCCAAAGTCCCGTGACAGTAACAAGACGACACATGCAGGAAAAGAATACTTAGGGGGACCAGCTTGAGTACTCAGAAACAGAGGGGCAGAGAGCAGAAGACCTCGGCGGGTTCAGAGGAATCTGAGATGTCCCTAGGATGGAGGGGTCTAGCCGGGGGAGGGGGGCCTTGATGGTGTGCTGGCCCCTGGGTGAGCTGGTGCTTGCTGGCTGGGTGTGATGTCAGCACATCCCAGGCTGTGTGTGTCCGTCTGTCTGTCCCTGGGGGGTCCTGTCTGGCCTCTGGGGGGTGACGGGGCAGGTCAGCCACAGAGGCAGCCCAAACCTGTCATTAGTGGTGAGGGCCTTGACGGTATCCCCCCCCCAATCCCAATCCGCAGTCCAGAGCCAGGCAGCCCCACCCCCCACCCCCTCCTTGATCCCTGAGGAATCTAGGGAATTGGGAAGTGGGTCCAGATGGTGTTGACACAGGAAACGGTCAGCAGCTGCCCGGCCTCAGCCCCACAACCCCACTGACCCCCACCCCCATACCCCCTACCGAGCCCCCTCCGACCTGTGTCATCTCTGACGGAGTCAGCCCAGGGCCCACTCAGCACCCTCTAGGATGTTTACTGGAGGACCCGGGATGAAAGGGATTCAGCCTTGTAGGCTTCTTGAGAAACAGGGTCTGAACTCAGACCTCTTCCCTCAGATGTGGAGTCCAAGAGGCCTCAGACTTCCTTAGAATCAAGAGTCCAAATCCTAGTACTCCTCCCTCAGACTTTGGGAGCCCTCCTTCTTGAAATCCTGGAGTCTAGGATCTAGCCTCCTCCCTACTTAGACTCAGAGACCCAGACTCCAGCCTTGCTTCTTTCAGATCCAGGGTTCCCATCCACCACCAGTTCTCCTGCTTCCCTTAGAACCCAGTGGTCCAGTTCTCAGATTCAAGAGTTCTCTTCCCCAGACCCAGGCATCCCATCTTCCAATCCTCCTCCCTCCCTCAGATCCAGGGGTGTGAACCTCAGCCATTCCACAGCCATTCCAGGGTCAATTCCAGGCCTCTCTCAGGAACTGAAGCCCCCTTCACACTATGCTGAGTGGATACTGAACTCAGATGAATTAGGAATTGCACTGACATAGCCCCCAATCTGGCTTCCTGGAAGCCTGGTCCCTCAGTAACCTTGAGATGCTCTCATTTGTTAGCAGATGGGGAAACTGAGTCTTTTTGGGGACCTGAAACTTTTGGCAAGAGTCACCATCACGGCCTCTAAGTGTCCACACCTTAGACTCAGCAGGCCTTGGTACAGTTTGTCCCCTAAAGCAGAGGCCTTGGTACAGTCTAAGGTAAGATTCCCAGGGTTCTCCCTACCAGCTCCCACTGGCCCTTTCTCCTCCTCATCCGGTTGCTGGGGAAACCTTCTCTAACAATGGGGTTCAGTGAGACCTCAATGTCCTAGGCCCAGCTTTCCTGGTTGCTGAAGGGAAGGACACCCTAGCAGTGAGTACTTCTGAACTTACGCCACTTGAGGCTGCCTCTTTGGACATTGAGTTAGGAAAGGAAGGGATTATGTAGCTAAATGATCTTCCCCATCCCAGGTCCAGATTCATACCCTGTCAGATACCCTGTGGAAAAGAAGAGACATCTCCAGCCCCAAACTTGATCCTGGTTTCTCTTTCTCTCTTTCCTTGTTGAGAAAACTCTAACCCCCCAATGCCCACCCACCTTCTCCATAGATGCTAAACGAGTTGCTTCCTAGACAGAAATGATGGGACCAGGGCACCCCTCCCTGTGAACCCCTTGCTGAGGGGACTCCCTGGCAACAGAACTAAGAATTCTGAGGCTGAGGCTTTGGGGCGGGGCCCAGTTGTTGCTAGGGTGATGTCCTTCAAGGTTTCTCTCCACAGAGGCTCCAGAGGTGTGGGGAGGAAACATGGTAGGGTTTGGGATCTCAGCTTTGGGCCTTCTCCTGCTGATACAAGGCTCAGTAGGTGAGGGTATTGATAAGGACAATAGAGGGCTGTGGACAGGGCCATCTTGGCTGCCACACAATCTCCCAACATCACCCTTTATCTCCCACAGATGCGAATGGAATCCAGGGATTTTTCTATCCATGGAGTAAGCAGGAGACAAAATTTTGTGACTCCAGGGAGGGAAGAAGGGCTGGGGTGTGGACCCCTACGTCTGAAGGAGGAGGGCTAGGAACATAAGCTCTGGGTCTTAGGAGGGCAGTGCTAGGGCCTCACCCTCTGGGTCTCAAGGAGGGCTGAAGCCTGGACTTTTGGGTCTGAGGGAGGAGAGTTGGAGTCTGATCCCTGGGTCTGAAGGAAGGGCTAAGGTTTAGATCCCTCAGATCTGAAGAAAGAGGTCAGAGGACTCAACCTGGGTATGGAGGGGGTGCTAAGACCTGGGCCCCTAGATCTGAGGCAGAAAATTAGGGAACTCAACCTCTAGGTCTGAGGGAGAAGATGAAGAGCCTGAAAATTCTGATTATAAAGAAGTAGGGATGGAGCTTTGATCCTTGAGTTTGAAGGAGGACTGAGGTCTAGATCCCTGAGTCTGAATCAGGAGAGCTGGGGCCTTGACTCCTAGGTTTGAGGGAAGAGGGCTGGGGTCTGAGGGGGAAGGAATGAAGCCTGAATCCCTAAGTCTGAGGAAGGAAGGTTGGAATATGGGCTCCTGGGTCTGAGGGAGGAGGGGTGGGTCTGGACTCTTGGGTCCTATATAGAATAGTGTTCAAAATACAGCACCCAGGCCTACAGCCTTTGTGTCTGTAGCCTTCGGGGTCAGTTCAGTTACTTAGTGCCTACTGTGGTGGCCCTCAGGCTGTGAGGGAGATGTGTGGGACCGAGAGAGCTGTGGAGGTCAGGCAGCCATTGAGAACCCCAACCTCTGCCTGCGTCTGCGATGCTGCTACCGGGATGGTGTGTGCTACCATCAAAGGCCAGACGGTGAGCGGCCTAGCCCGAAATTGGATGTTTCAGAGGGTGAGGGGTACAACTGCTGGATACCTGGGTCATCCCCCCGCCCCCCTTTTCTAGAAAACATGCGCAGGAAGCATATGTGGGCACTGGGCTGGACCTGTGGCAGCCTGCTCTTCCTGATCGCCAGTATCTGCCTCTTCTGGTGAGTGCGGTGGAGAAGCAGGTGTGGTTCTCCACAGAAGGTGCAGATCGTTCAGGCTGAACATATGCTCTCCTCGCCAGGTGGGCCAAGCGCCGAGACATGCTGCACCTGCCACAATTTCTACAGGGGAAATGCGACCTGTCACGAACAGTCTCCCTACTGTCTAAGGATCGAGCATCGGTCAGCAAGAAGTCAACCTCGGTTCCCACGCCTATCTCAGTGCCCATGGAGCCTACAGAACCCTCAGGAGGAGCAGGAGGCACTGAACCAGAAGCTACAGAAGGCGGGGAGGATACAGAGGGAGGAGATGATTAGGGGCAACCCTGTAGGATCCCTCAATACAAATATGGCATATACATGTGTGGCTTTTTCTGAGATCTATGGGGAGCAGGTGGCTTTATGGGAACCTTGCACCATGTGTATTTTGTGGAAGCTGGGGGGGGGGTAGGACCAAGGGGCGGCACTGGGTTGTTATGATTGGGGGCTGTGAATTAAGTGTAGGTGGGGGATCTGGTTCAGGTGAGTTCTGGGGACGCAGCGTGAGTCTGCAATAGGAATAGTTGGGGCGTTAGGAATGTGTCCAAGGATGTTCTGCTTCAGGGAGCACACTGACCTCTCCTTTCACACTTTTCTTGTCCCATGCCTGAGTGAGTACAGCAAAGGATGGACTTGGGGCTGGAAGCAGACTCGATGATTAAGAGTACTGACTGCACTTCAAGAGGACCGGGGTTCAATTCCAGCAACCTATGTGGCGGCTCATAACTATCTGTAACTCCAGTTCCAGGGGACCCGACACCCATGGCAAAACACCAATGCACATTAAAAAGAAGAGTAGGGGGGCTGGAGAGATAGCTCAGTGGTTAAGAGCACCGTCTGCTGTTCCAGAGGACCCGAGTTCGATTCCCAGCACCCACATGGTAGCTAACAACTGTCTGTAGTTCCAGTTCCAGGCAAACACCAAGGCAAAATAAATAAATAAATAAATAAAAGTTTTAAAAAAAAAAAAAAAAAAAAAAAAAAAAGAAGAGTAGGGGCATCATTCAGTGAGGACTTCGGCTGTCCCAGAGTCCCTACTGGCCAAGCCTTGGAAGTGTGTTGTCCACACTCAGAATTAGCCTGCCAATTAGCTTTTTCTCCCTCTGGTCTTACAGGCTTCCTGCATCAATGCCACCCTTTGTAAGGAACATCCCCACACCCCCCTACAATAAATATCTTGCAAGTTTAGTATGTCCCGGTGTCTGTCTTCTTGGAAGACCCAAACTACCCTAATAGAAGTAAGTCTGGGCTGGGTGGGTGTGTCTGTACTCAGGATCTTCTCACCTCCCTGGTGCCCCTAGTGAGGAGCCAGTGAGAAGTTGGGATCCTATATCCTCAGTGGCTCTAGGGCCTCCAAGATCAAGGGTGGCTTTGGTCTGGCAGGAAGTTTATGTCACTCTCCTTTACCAGTTCAGGCCCTTAACCAGACAGGCAAACAGTGCTCCAAAACTGAGACATTTATCCAAGTGAGTGGGCAGGTTGGGAATCCTGGTAGCTGAGTGATGTACAGGGCAGCTCATCTCAGTCAGGTCCTGAGGGATGAAGTTGTCTGTGGGAAGGGAAGATGGGGTTAGTGAGTAGTTAGGATAGCACCACTTCCGTCTTGTTCTGAGGTCCCCCTCCAGGAAAGGCCAGGGAAGCCCTTACTCACTGATGAACAATCAAGCTCACCTGAACCCCTCCCTCCATTTGCTGCAGAGCCCCAAGAGTGTGCCTGCACAAGTGTGTGTGCTTTTAACTCACCAGAATCCACTGATACAGGTGAGTGTGTGACAGGAAGAAGCAAAGAGAGGAACAGAGACAGACCCGGGGAGTCACAAAGATGGGGAGATGAACAGAGATGGAGAAGTGAGGCAAAGATAAGAGAGAAACAGCTTGGGGAGCCCAGCACCTGACAGGCTGGGGAAGAGGGTCTTTAAGGCCAGTCTGCAATGCATAGGTTGATGCCAGCCTGAGCTACAAACTGTGAGATCCTGTCTCAATAAACAAACAATCAAACCAAGGGATAGATAGGTAAGGTTGCTTGCTACTAGCCTGAAAGCCTGTTTGTTTCCCTGGACTCCCATGGTGGAAGGGGAGAACCCATTCCTGCTGATTATACTCTGACCTCTATATGTGCCTCAGAGCACACAGATACACACATACCCAAAATAAATAAATGTAATTAAAAACAAAATGGAAATCAAATCAAAACAAACTAAGGTAGATGAGGTGGCTCACACCTGTTAGTCCAGTGAGTAAGAGGCAGGAGAGTACCACAAATTAACATCCAGTCTAGTCTATATAGGAAGTGCCAGGCCAACATGTTATATAAGGATGCTGTGTTAGGAAAAGGAAGTCGGGGCTGGAGAGATGGCTCAGAGGTTAAGAGCACTGACTGTTCTTCCAGAGGACCTGAGTTCAATTCCCAGCAAAACCACATGGTGGCTCACAACCATCTATGATGAGGTCTGATGCCCTCTTCTGTAAAACTGTATGCATAAATAAATAAATCTTTAAAAAAAAAAAAAAGGAAAAGGAAGTCAGGAGGATGAGGAGAAGGAGGAAAAGAAACAGGAAGAGGAAGGGGAAAAGAAGATTTGTCCATGTCTGAACTTTAGCCCCAGGGAAAGTTGGCATTCCTAGAGCATGCATGCCCTTGTGTCAAAATTCAAGGTTTTTGAGGTCTACCAAATGCACACTTCTGCAAAATGCCAAGGATCTTCAAAGCCATTTTAACTACAGATAGTTATTTTGAAATGTCAAATGTTGTAATCCAACATTTGTTCATGCTCACATATATAGTTGTTCAGTCTTAAATATTGTGTGTGTATATATTTTAAGATTTATTTTTTATTTTCTGTGTATGAGTGCTTTGCCTGCTTGCATTATGTCTGTGCACCATGTGTGCCTTGTGCCTTTGGAAGCTAGAAGAGGGCATCAGATCTCCTGGAACTGGAGTTACAGACACTTGTGAGCCAACATGTGAGTTCTGGGAATGGAATTCAGGTTCTCTGTAAGAGCAGCCAATGTTCTTAACCTCTGAGCCATCTCTCCAGCCTCTGTCTTGGTGTTTTGAAGCAGTCTCACTATTACAGTCCTGGGTGGCCTGGAACCCACTATGTACATTACGTTGGTTTTGAACTTCCTGTGATTGCCTGAATGCTGGTATTATAGGGATCATCAACTCACGTCTGGTTTTATGTAGTGTTGGGATTTGAACCCAGGGCTCATGCATGCTAGTTCTCTACAACTGAGCCACACCTCCATCCAGCCCTAGTTGTTCATTCTTTTTTTTCTTCTGTTTAGATATATAGTATATAAACACAAATATGCATTTCAACATTGAAAATTCAAACTCTGAAATACCCCTGGCCCCACACATTTTGCAGTGATATAGCATTCTATCTTTAACAAAACAAACCCCCAGAAAATGGAAACTAGGCAATGTAACTTCACCTAAGTCTTGCTACCAGACCATGTGGTTTCATTGGCTCTAATCCTACTTTCAAGTGTAAGAGAGCCAAAAGTTAGGAAGAAACAACCCAAGCGGATGCAATGTTTTTAAAAGGAGCTCCGGTAAAGTTGTATTGAAGGAAAACTTCTTGGTTTACTTTTCACCAGTCTGTTCTGGCATGCTTCTAATAATATCAGAATCACCTGGGTCAATGATGGCCAGTGTGCATACTCTGTGGTATTTTCCACATGCTGTGCCCAATTCAATGTTATTGCCACTGTAGTGATGGGCACCAGTTTTAGCCAACATGGCATAGTATTCTATTTCAGATTTCCTCAAAGCTGGGCAGTTGTTGGCGAGGATAACCAATTTCGCTTTGCCTTGTCTGATCATCTTCAGCGTCTGTTTGTATCCCAGGACGTACTTCCCACTTTTCATAACAAGTTGGAGCCTAGAGTTGATCGACTCCAGAGACTTTTTAGTCTTCTTCTCGGCCACCATCTTCCTGCCCTAGGTGCAGGACAGCCCCCAACCAAGACCAGCCGCCAAGATGGCCAGGGAGTAAGAAAGCCTAGTTGTTCGTTCTTAAATCACTTTCCTCATTTGAACCATAGAACATAGAATCCAATTCTTAGTTCTCACAAAGCTCAGAACAAATTATGCCCAGGAGATAAAAATGTCTTAGACTGCTGAGAGAGCTCATACTATATAACCCTGACAACCTAAATCCATGAGGAAAGGAAAGAACCCACTCATGGAAGTTGTCCTCTGACTTTCATAGATGCACCCATGGTATACCCACTAGTGTGCTCAGATGCTCGCGCATGCTCCCATGTACACACACACACACACACACACACACACACACACACACACAGACTCACACAGAAGGTTTTAGGGTTTGATTCTTGTACAGAAATTCCACTTAGGAAATGGTTATTCCCATACACCCACAAACCCATCCAATTACTCACATATCTACCTGCCCAAACTATCCATCCATCCATCCACCCAGTCATAATGCTTCTCTTCATCCAACCCTGTTTATCTATCCACCATTCATCCATTACATCTGCCTATTAACTAATCTGATGATGAAGCAGGACCACACAGTGTAAACCTGGGGTACAAGCAAGACTGTCTCAAAACCAAACCACAGCTCATTTATCTATCCATTGATCCTCTTTAAACCATCTATTTACCATTCTACCCATCCATCAACGAATTCGTTCATTAATTCTACCTGCTCCCATGCACCCAATTCATCACCATAAAGCATTCATCAAATCACCCCATCCCATCAGCCAACTCATCCATTCTCTATCCATCTATCAACTAAAATGTATGCATCCATCCATCCACCATCTACTTATTGATTTGTTCTTCTACTTGCCTATCCATTACCAACCTTTCCTGAGTTCACAGTTTTTGCTGGGTAGTAATAGGAACAAAGACCTGGGTTCCCTGTCAGATATGAGAACCAGCTCCTGGAGATATACTATCCACGCATCAACGGGAATGGCTCAGACAATATGACTACTCAGAGGAGTGGAGAGAAGGATGCCTAACGAACATGCAGGAAGTTTCTGGCTGGATAATAGATAGCAAGGACCCTCTTGGGGCTGGAGAGATGGCTCAGAGGTTAAGAGCATTGACTGTTCTTCCAGAGGTCCTGAGTTCAATCCCCAGCGACCACATGGCTCACAACCATCTATAATGACATCTGATACCCTCTTTTGTACACTGTATACATAATAAATAAATAAATCTTTTTTTTTAAAAGGACCCTCTTGATTAAAAAGGATAACTGTCTGTCAGTGGTCTGAGAGATATAAGTACAGATAAAGTGCAGAAGAAGTGGAGGCAGGCAGATCTCTGAGCTCTGAGTTCGAGGTTAGTCTGGTCTACACAGAGAGAGTTCCAGAACAGCCAGGGCTACACAGAGACACTCTTTTGAAAAACGGAAACAAAAAAGAGTGTAGAAGAAACAGAACTAAAAAGCAGAGGTTCCACACATTGGCCTGGGTTTAATAAGAGGTCAAGAGAGAACCCTAGCCAGTCTTAGAGCAGAGGCAGGAAAGCTAAAGAAGTATGTTTAAGAAAGGGAATATAGCGGCTGGAGAGATGGCTCATTGGTTAAGAGCACTGGCTGCTCTTCCAGAGGTCCTGAGTTCAATTCCCGGAACTCACATAGCTCACTTCAGTTCCAGGGAATCTGGTATCTTCACATACACACACATGCAAACAAAACACCAATGCACATAAAAATAAATAAATCTTTAAAGGGGGGGGCAAGGGGTAAAGGTGCTTACCATTAAGCTTGATGACCTGAGTTTGACCCCAGGACCCACGGAAGGACAGAGCAGATGCCCACAAAAGCACCGTGCCACAAATATGCAGATAATTCATATGTACACAAATAATTTAAAAAATTTTGCCAACACTCAGGGTAGGGGTTCAAATCTGTCTATAGCTAACTCCAGAAGTGGTGGCACAGATTCCTTAATCCCAGCACTGGGAGGCAGAGGCAGGCCGATCTCTCGGAGTTCAAGGGCAAGCCTGGTCCACATATCAAGTTCCAAGGCAGCGAGGTAGGGCTACAAAGTGTCTCAAACAACTACAGAGAAAGAAAAAGAAACGGGGGTGATTTCCCTTTCCGTGTGCCCCTTGTTTCCTCACCTCTACCTTCTCATTAGAACAGCCTGTCGGGACAAATGGTGTTCTTTGGCTTGCACATTGTGTGGTTCGGTCAAGAGCGGCACCTACCTCCGGTATTTATAGTACAGTAACAATGCAAAGGACTGGGTACAAAGAAGGGATGGAAATGAGGCAGGGTGCGCTGGGATGCCTAATCTCGTTCACCCATCCTTCAGCGTCTCTGCTATCTCTGACTCACTGTGCTCCTGTATTCCCTTTAGGCGACATGTCTGTGTCCCCACCACTTCTTACTCTTCCTCACCTGGGACTCACTCGCTGCCCGTGCCCGCCGCTCCAGGCCCCGCCTCGAGCGTGGCGAGCTGCAGACGCACGCGGCGGGATCCGGAGGCGGACGTGTGGGGCGCGCGGGCCGGTCTGCGCGTTGCACGGAGACCCGATGTCGCCCGGGAATTGGCAGTAGCGGGCGCCGACCAGCGGCGGGACAGCTTGCGAGCGAGGCGGGCGATCGCCGAGGGCCGCAGGCCGTAGTCACGCTCGAGCTCCTGGCGGGAGATCTCGATGTTGCCGGTGTACCAGAGGATCCAACCCAGCAGGCTCAAGAAGACCAGCAGCGCCCCGGAGTAGATGAGCAGGTCCCCGAAGTCGCGGCCGCGCACCTGCAGCTGCGCGAATACGCCGGTCAGAAGCGCCGCCATGCCCGCCACGTCCAAGGCCACCGCCAGTAGCAGCGCCATGCGGCAGCGGCCCAGGCCAGCCGCCGGAGCCGGTGCGGGCGCAGGTGGAGACGAGACGCCGGCTGAGGACGCCTGTGAGCCGCACACCGGTGACACCGCCGCCATGGCCCTCGGTGGCTCGCTGCCGCCTGCTCCCCGAGAACGTTCGGGGTGCGGCTGCCCGGGGCGGGGTCAGGGACCTGCGCCAGGTGTGCCCAGCGCCTGTATGGTCACCTGAGCTCGACTGGAGCTCCCAGACTGCTGGACCTGGGGGCCTGGGTGAAGCTCTATGTGGCTCAGAGGTCCATTAAGGAGCCCCAGGTGACCCGAGCTTAAAGGTGGCATTAAGTTAGTTTAGATGTTACTTCTATTTAGTGCCTGCCTCTTGGCCACCAGGTCCATGATGAACCCAAATGGGGATCAGAAACAATCGCTGGGCAGGCTGGGGATGTAGCTTACTTGGTTCCATGCTCCGCACAGCACAAAACCATTCTCTGTGGCACAAGATCAGCAGTCAGAGCCCGGGAAACTTACTGGCTCTTTGGGGATCTCCTTTCTGCATAGCAGGGCCTTGTGAACTCAAGGTGGGAAAATGATCCCATCTCTCAGGTGCTGCCTAATATCATCTGACCCATAGTACAAAGCCTGACAAGACCCCTTCCCTTAAGTAGTTCCTAGTCACAATTCTCCAAATTCCCAGGAAAGATGTCCCTGAGGAGGTGGCATAGAAACTGTGGCTTATTTATTTATTTTGATTTTTTTTTCCAGACAGGGTTTCTCTGTGTAGCCCTGGCTGTCCTGGAACTTGCGCTGTAAACCAGGCTGGCCCCGAACTCAGAAATCTGCCTGCTTCTGCCTCCCAAATGCTGTGATCAAAGGCGTTTGCCACCACCACCCGGCAAACTGGGGAACAGCTATTACAGGAAAGCCCTGATCTTCCACACATCTGCTCCCTGGAGAGAGAAACCTGGAGATGGTTCTGCCCAGCTTCTCCCCAAACTACCTAGTTCTAGAAGTTGAAGAAGACTCAGAATGATGGAGGAGAAAGTTGCTTTTTTTTTTTTTTTTTAACTGATGGAGCCACGGGTAAAGTGTTTCCTTGAGCTTGTAATTAACACAAAAGAAATTCACTGGGACACGCATATATACACAGATTAACTGCTGTGTGAGAGAGAAACAAGTGTGTGTGTGTGTGTGTGTGTGTGTGTGTGTTAGAGGAGAGAATATATGACCAAAATGCAGTATACACACATGAAAATGTTATGTAAACCCATTTATGCATAATAAATGCTAATAAGATATTAAGAAAGTCCATAGAACAAATTGTCAGTGAGGAAAGACATGGAATATTTCTGCATAGACTGAACCAGGCAGCCCCGACCAGTGTATTTCTAGAGAGGTCTGAAGATGGTCCACTGGGCACTGATGCCCTCGTGGGAGACATTCCAGGGATTATGAAGAATAGCAGAACCATCCTGAGGACTATGCCAAGTCGATGCTTAAAATAGTTCATGCATCTTTTTTTTTTTTTTCTTTTTTTTTATCCCTGCCCCTCATGCATCCATTAATGATCAAGTCTTGAAGACAGGAGCAATGGCTTCCAGGAAAGGACTGTGGTTTGGTTCCTAGCACTCACGTGGCAGCTGACAACTGCCTGTAACTAGTTAAAGTGAATCAGTAATTTCTTTTGAACTGAGGGTTGTAGCACTTCACATGTGAACACGACACCTTATACATCATAATTAAAAATAAATAAATCTGGGGCTAGATGACTCCGTTAAGAGTACTGGCTGTTCTTCCAGAGGACTCAGGTTTTATTGAGCACACACATCATGTTCACAACTGTAACTCCAGTTCCAAGGAATCTAGTCTCTGCAGGCACCAGGCAAGCATATAACATCAATACATATATCTAGGTAAAAAACAAGAAAAAAACACACACAAAAAAACCCACATCATACACATACATAAAAAGTAAGAAGTCGGGGCTAGAGAAATGGCTCATCGGTAAATAGTGCTGACTGCTCTTCCGGAGGACCCGGGTTCAAGCTTCATTTGGCAGTTCACCACTGTCTCTAACTTTAGTTCCAGAGGATCCAACACCCTCACACAGACATACATACAGACAAAACATCAGTGCACATGAAACAAAAATAAAAATCTTTAAAAAATAAGAGATGGCTCAGCGGTTAAAAGCACTGGCTGTTTGTTGTTCCACAGGGCCTGGGTTCAATTCCCAGGACCCACATGGCAGATCACAGTTGTCTGTAACTCCAGTTTCAGAGGTTCCGACTCTTTCACTCAGACAGATATGAAAAATATCAATGCACATAAAAAACAAATTCTTAAACCTGGAGTAATAACGCACTCCTAGAATCCTCGGGGTGGGAGGAATCTGAGTTCGGGAAATCAGCTAGAAAAGAGGGCAGTACCCTTTTTCAAAATGTTTATTTCGTGCTCAATTGAACAAACCAGAGTGGGAGCCTTAGGTACCACTTAGAGAGCGGTTTCTCTGAGTTCTGAAAACTGCCCAAACGCCCACGGTGCGGCGATGTTACACCGCGAGAACTCGCCTCGGGATCTCCAGCCGAAGATCTCCGAAGCTTTCCGAGCGGTACGCGAAGAGACAGAACGGGAGGCGGAACCCAAGGACAAGAGGAAGCTGGGCGGCCGACTTCAGGAGCGCCAGGGAGGAAGCGGAAATGCGTTGCCATTTTAAAGGCCTAGGCCCGCCCCCCGTGTTCCTCTTTCCGTCTCCGGCCGCCATAGGGAGAGGAGGTGAGTGCGGGCAGTCTCTTCGGCCCTCGTGGCCGCCATCTCACTCCGTCGCTTCGGTCTCCAGCCTGGTTTTTCTCCTTGTGCCCCAGTGCCATTTGCAGCCCTCCTCGGTGCCGGAAGTGGAGTTTTAGTTTCCCTTCGCCCACATCCTTCCGTCGCAGCCGCCGTAGTTCGGCCGGCCTCCTTTGGCCACTCATTCCGGCATAACAAGAGCTTTTGCTCGTTGTTTTCCTGACAGCACTCCCTCTTTCCTAGGGAGCCTGTACTGTAGCCTAGCATTTCACGTGCCCCGTTTCTCCGCAGCCGCCGCCATGTCTGCGCATCTGCAATGGATGGTCGTTCGGAACTGCTCCAGTTTTTTGATCAAGAGGAATAAGCAGACGTACAGCACCGTAAGTGGCGCCCGCATGGGATTGGCATTCTGGGATGCTTGGTTGTGGCGCCTTAGTTTACCATCACTTGTGCCCCCCCAGGAACCCAATAATCTGAAGGCCCGCAACTCCTTTCGATACAACGGGCTGATTCACCGCAAGACTGTGGGAGTGGAGCCCGCGGCCGACGGCAAAGGCGTCGTGGTGGTCATGAAACGCAGATCCGGTGAGCCTTTGCAGACAAGAGGTTTCCTTTTCAGGGCCCAGGGTGTCCCTGGCGTTAAGTGCTGGCCAGGGAAGCTCCCGCCCTTACCCTGTCTTGTCAGCCGTGTAAGTCAGTGGATAAATTAAAAGTGCTTCATTGAGGGAACTCTTATGTAGAATCACGTACGGTGCTCTACGTAGTCCTCGCCATTCCGGTACTCTGTAAACTAGGCTGGCTTTGAACTTAAGGAGATCCACCAAATACCTTTTCCCTGCTGTGTCTGATTTTTTTTTTTTTTTGAAGAGAGGAATGGGTATTCTAAAGGCTTTTGTTCAGATTGACCTGTGGTGATCACCTAGTGAGTGTCCTGAATGGGCAGGTGGAAAGACAGTCAGCTGGGTAAGGGTGAAGAGGTTTTTGGGTATTCCCATCTGGGAGATACTATGAAGGGTCCCACACAGGTAAACTGATTCCCAGGCTCTCCTTACCAGGTCAGCGAAAACCAGCCACTAATTATGTAAGGGCTACCATCAACAAGAACGCTCGGGCCACCCTCAGCAGCATCAGGCATATGATCCGAAAGAACAAGTACCGCCCGGATCTGCGCATGGTGAGTGATGGGTGAATTTTTAGCGCAGGAGGGTAGTTAGTACCAAACTGACTACTTGGAGCTAGACTGAAGAATCCTGAGTTCCCCAGTCCTAGGGCAGCCTCCCTCCCTGTAGGCCTAGGAAGTACGTGGAAGGAAGTGTGTCTTTGGGTTGGTGAAGTAAGTTCCCTATCTTTTCCTCAGGCGGCCATCCGAAGGGCCAGTGCCATCCTTCGGAGCCAGAAGCCTGTGGTGGTGAAGAGGAAACGTGCCCGCCCCACCAAGAGCTCTTGAGCCCTACACCCCAGAAGCAATAAAGAGTCCGCTGACTTTTTCAAGCAGTCTTCACTGGGCCTCCTATTTTGTGGCTCATTGAGCTGTTCCATCAAAATTCTTATTGTTTGGGTTTGTTCATCTGAAGCGGGGATGGTTGTCATTTTAGACACATGGGGAATCCAGCATTGGGTGATACCTTCCTAGTTTGCTGACTTAGGTGTAAATGTTTTCTCTGTATCTTAAAAAAAAAAAAAAAATTCCTGAATTTAGGCTTAAAAGCTGTTGACAGGGACATCTGGGTACCAGTGGGGTGAAGCAGGAAAGAGGCTGGGTTTGTGAGTGAGGAGAAATGATTGTGAGCTTCTGATCAGACAATGTCAGGATAGCCTGACCCAGACTCCTCTACTCTTAAATTGACCTGCTTCCTTGTCAGAATAAAGTGGGTCCTGTATGCCGCTAAGGACAAAGTATGTTCTGTTCATCAGACCTGTAAAAACAGTGACAATCTTAGCCTGTTCTAGGTGTCAGCTGAGGCTTCCTGTAGCTGCAATGTTTTTACCAAATACATTTCATTTATACAATTTCAGCATTCTGGTAGGCTGAGGCCGGAGATTAAGACCATCCTCTCTAAGGAAAATAGTTTTTAAAAAGGCACATGCCTGGGGCTGGAGAGATGGCTCAGAGGTTAAGAGCACTGACTGTTCTTCCAAAGGTCCTGAGTTCAATTCCCAGCAAAACCACATGGTGGCTCACAACCATCTATGATGAGGTCTGGTGCCCTCTTCTGTAAAACTGTATGCATAATAAATAAATAAATTTAAAAAAAAAAAGAAAGGCACATGCCTTTAACCCCAGTAGTACCAGTTGGGGCAAAGGTAGGTGAACATTTAAGGCTGGCCTGGTCTACATAGCAACTCAGGGAACCCAGAGTTACATGGACCCTATCTAAAAATAAACCATTGTAAGTATCTAGATAAGTGAGGCAAGTATAGTGCACTGAGGTACTTTTCACCTAGCTCCCCGTGATCAATGTTAGCTTCCTTTTACATATGGAGAACAGGAGGCTCACATGGAAAAACTACCCATCCTCTTGTTGCTAATACTCTGTTTTATGTTCCGTGCTACATAGCTGCCTGGCTTTGACTTGACCTATTCTAGTTTGCCCCAGAGCCAAGGAAGGATGAGAGAATTACTGACTCTGATGTCTACATCATTACTGTCATCTATCCCCAGTCCTACTGGATCCTGGTAAAGGTTAACACATGGTTCTTCTCCTCATTGATGGGGAGGTCCTGCATCACATAAACTTAATGAATTTAGTCCATCAATCCTAAAGCTACAATCAGCCCAATGGTGAGTATAGGGTTCTATCCCACTTACAAGATCAGAGGCCACCAGGGTCACCCAGATGGCCTATCCATAGGAAAAAGTAATGGATGTTTTTATTGTTTGTGGTTTTTGAGAGTTCTTTGTAGCCTTGGCTGCCCTGAAACTTGCTCTGTAGCTCAGGTTGGCATCAAATTGCCTCCTGGGTGCTAGGGTTAAAGTCTTGTGCCATGTGGGTTTTTTGTTTGTTTTCAAGACAGTTTCTCTGCAACCCGGGCTGCCCTGGAACTTCTTTCTAGATTCTAATGTCTTTGAAGACAATTTTTCCCCCCTGAGACAGGGTTTACCTTGTGAAGTTTAAACTATCCTGGAACAGCAATGGCTGTTTTAAAACTAGCTTTTCCTTAATGAAATTTGCTCTCTCTTAAAAGGAGTTGTGTGTAGTACACAGAAGTCCGAATGTCTGGTGTCTTGCTCTTTCTTTTAAGACAGGGTTTCATTGAACCTAGAGTTATGCTGGAAGGCAGCAAGCCCCAAATTCCTGTCTCTGCCCACCTTGGTGGAGTGTATGGCCATGAATGACTATGCATGCCACAGCACACAGGTCAGAAGACAATTTAGTGGTTTTACCTTTGCATCTTTTAAATTTTTTTTTTTTTTTTAAACTTTATTTATTTATTTTTATTTGCCTTGGTGTTTACCTAGAAATGGGAACTGGAACTACAGACAGTTGTGAGCTGCCACGTGGGTGCTGGGAATTGAACCCCGGTCCCCTGGAAGAGCAGTCAGTGCTCTTAACCACTGGGCCATCTCTCCAGCCCGCATCTTTTAAATTTTTATTTTAATGTGAATTGGTGTTGTGCCTACATGTATAACTGTGTAAGGGTGTCAGATCTTGGAATTACAGACAGTTGTTAGCTGCCATGTGGATACTGGGAATCGAACTCAGGTCCTCCGGAAGAACCGTCAGTGCTCTCAACCGCTGAGCCATCTCTCCAGCCCTACTTTTGCATCTTTAGGTGGATTCTAGGGATCAAACTTAGGTTGCTATGCTTCAAGGCAAGCTGTTAACTTGCTAAACCATCTTGTTGGCCCATGACTAGCTTTTGCTTTTCTTGAGAAGGTCTTTCTGTAGCCTTCCTTGGCTGTCCTGGAATTTGCTGCCTAACTCTACCTCTGGAGTGCTAGGATTAAAGGCATTTGTCACCAATGTCCAGCTTATTTAGTTTTGGTTTTTTAGATATATGATAACTCAGTGTAGCCCTGCCTGTCCTAGAACTAGTTCTGGTGCTGGGATTAAAGATATAAACCACAACTGCTGGTCCTAATTTTTTATTTTATTGAGACAGGGTTTCTCTGTGTAGTCCAGAAATTTTGTATACCAGGCTGGCCTTGAACTCATGTCCTGTGATTAGAGGCTACCACACCCGGCTATGAATGGCTTTTTAGTATGAGTACTGGGATGTGGGGAATACAGTTTATGCCATCATCACAAAAAGTTTTCCAACTGTGCATGATACAAATATATAAACACGAGAGAGCATGGCATCTGGGATCTTAAGTTCCTGCTGCAGATACTTGTCACTGAATCAGCAGAGAGGCCAGATCTAGTTAACCAATGTTCCAGCTTTTGTTAACTACCGCACAGAAAACAATGCCCAGCATCTGTGTATAACATATTAACATACCGGGCCTTGGAGTTTTAAATTGGGAGCCAGTTAGTAGGCAGAGAGCACCTCCACAGGGAGTCTCTTCCAGAAGCCAAACATACAACGATTATGCTCATTAATCAGACAGTAGCATTTACAAAAAACACATTCCAAGGCCTCAGTTATCTCCAGTAGGTCAAGAGCCAGAGCTAAAGGCAAGTCTTTCTTTGGCATGAACAGTATCTGAGTGACCAGGTCAGCTGAGCTAATTTGTACTATGCACACCCTGTCTTAACTACACTGAACACATGTTAATACAGAGATCCAAATATATGGATACTGTCAATTGATGTCACTTTTTTTTTTAGGCAACTTTCACAATTTTTCTGTGCCCAAAACTGTTCTAAAGATTAAATAATATACTAGTTAGGCATGATGGCACATACTGAGAATTCAGGAAGCTGAGACGAGAATAAACAAAACACATCTAAATATGTACCTCAGATTGCGAAGTCAGTATGTACTTACACTCACCTTTACCCACTGAACCATCTCACTAATCCATGTACTTAAGTTTGTTGCATTCATATAGACTCTGTACAAAATATACATGATTCTGGTAACATTGGTAATTTCTGATTAAGGAAGCTAGGTGCAAGAGAGATAGGGTGAGAATGAATTACTACAATGCAAAAGTAAAGTTGTCTTTAAAGCTTAAAATGTTTGGGCTGAGAAGATGGCTCAGGAGGTGAGGGAGCTTGCCTCTAAGTTTGAGGACCTGATTTCCATCCCTAGAAAGTGTCTGTAGGAGAGAACTCATACAGGTTGCTTTCTGGCCTTCACATTGTACAGTGTCACACATACAAAAAACACATGCAAAACTTTTTGCATTTTATGTGTATATGGTTGAGGTTTTATTGTATATATGAGGGAGAGAACAGCCAGAGGCATCTGGAAGGGTCCATGAGAGGAGGGGGTGGGAGAAGGGGTAGGGGAAGACAGGGCAAGAGAGGAAACTTGGATCATGAGACCAAGAGAGTGGTGGGCTTATAGCTAAAATTGGCAGAGTCATATAGGAATCAGAAGCTGGGGGAAGAGAAGCAAAGCTTAGTCCCTGGAAGGAACAGGTTTAGGGGTGGGGTCAGGATAAGAAGTACTTGGAGGAGCCACTGGTATTGAGTAAGACAAGTCCTGGGTTTCTTTGAGACTTAACTGTGTGTTGTCCTGTGTGAATACATGTGAGAATTTATAAGGATTCTGGGGATCTGAACTTTGTCTGGTCTTGACCCTTGTGTGGCAAGTGCACTACCCTTTAAAGATTTATTTTTACGTATATGAGTGTTTTGCATGCATGTGTACCATGTATGTGCCTGGTAAATGGAGATCAGAAGGCAGCTTCATGTTCCCTAGAACTGGAGTTAACACACTGCTATGAGCTACCATGTGGGTGCTGGAAATTGAACCCAAGTTCTCTTAACTACTGAACCATCATTCCAGCTCCTCTCCCAAAACTAAATGTTTGCATTAAAAAAAAATAAAAAATGACTAACACACATGTTTGGTGTTAGTGGTACGTGCATTTAATCACTTGAGATGAAGAAGCAGGTTGATCTTAGTTTGAGGCCTGATCTACATGATTCCAGGCTAGCCAGGGCTACACAGTGAGACCCCCTGTCTTAAAATGGGGGAGATGGCATGGTTAGATAATTCATCTGATAGTAAGGGCACTTGCTCTTCTCCATGACAACCTGAATTCAATTCACAGACCCCACATTATTAAAGGAGAGAGCTGGTTTTCTCAAATTGTCCTCTGACACACACAAAATAACAAATACATCACCTGTCTTTCAAAAATACTTTTAAAGGCTGGGCAGTAAGGTATAGGTCTTTAATCCCCAGCACTCAGGAGGCAGAGGCAGGTGGATCTCTGAATTTGAGGCCAGCCTGGTCTACAGAGCTAGTTGTAAGACAACCAAGGATAACAACAACAACAAAACACCCAACCAACATCCCCTCCAAAAAATTAGTGTGTAAGTGATATGATGTATAGGTACAGCAAATATGTGGCAACTCTGGAATCCTGTGGAATTAGTTATTTCCTTCAGGAAAGGAAGGTGGGTTCTGGGCATCAAATTCAAGTCCTTAGGTCTTGGCAGTAAGTGCTTTACCTGCTTGTGGGACTGCTCTTGTACACTGTAAATATTAGTTTAATAAAACACTGGCCAAAAGCTAGGCAGACAGGAAGTATGGTGGGGAAATCAGGCAAGGAGAATTCTGAGAAGAGGAAAAGCAGACAGACTCCAGCCTGACTCAGGGGAAGCAAGATGAGAACGCTGCAATGAGAGAAGGTTCCAAGTCACATGGCTAAACCTGAATAAGAATCAGGGATTAGTTTAAGAGTTTGCAAGTGGGCTAGAGAGATGGCTCAGAGGTTAAGAGCAATGGCTGTTCTTCCAGAGGACCCGGGTTCAATTCCCAGCAACCACATGGTGACTCACAATCATCTGTAATGAGATACAGTGTCCTCTTCAGGCCTATAGGCAGAATACTAAAGTTAGCAAGTAATAAGCTTGAGCCATAGGCCAAACAGCTTGTAATTAATATAAGCCCTTGTTTGATTATTTGGGACTAAATGTCTGTGGGACTGGCTGGGCGGGACAGAGAAACTTCTGACTACACTTACCAGCTTTTCTCTGGGTAGCTTTGGAGCCTGCCCTGGAACTTCTCTGCAGACCAGGCTGGCCTCCAACTCACATAGATCTGCCTGCTGCCTCCTGCATTAGGACTGGGGTCTAGTGTAAAGAGCCATTTGTCTTCAGGAAACAGGTTGCAGCCATTAAAAGTGTGAACCACCACCGCCCAGCAGTTTTTGCATTTTTGAATGGGTCATATTCATGTGGTGTTTGTTCCCACTTTTCTTTTAGGGCATCTGAATTCGGCAGAAACAGCAGCACATCATGTATAATGCATGCTGCTTTTCTTTTTCTTTTTGGTGTGTTTTGATTTAACATAGTCTGGATTTCACATTGGTCTTGTTTTTCTTTTTAAATTTATGGTTTCTGCGTGCCAGAAGAGGGCATTGGATCCCATTACAGATGGTTGTGAGCCACCATATGGTTGCTGGGAATTGAACTGTGGAAGAGCAGTCAGTACTCTTAACCACTGAGCCATCTCTCCAGCCCAATAGTCTGTATATTGAAAAAAAAAAAAAAAAAAACGAAAACACAAGAAGCATGTAGAAACATAAGAGGCAAAAAGGGTCTGGGAGGCTGTTCTTCCTAAAGGACTCAGGTTTGATTCCTAGCAGTCACAAAACTATCTTTAAATCTAGGCCAAGAGGATCTGACATTCTCTTCTAGCTCCTGAAGCATCAGGCAAAAAGTTGTGCACAGACATACATGCAGGCAAAATGCCAATAGCATTTTTTCCCCTTCTGGACAGGGTTTCTTTGTGTAGCCCTAGCTGTCCTGGAACTCTCTCTGTAGACCTGGCTGGGCTCAAACTCACAGAAATTCTCCTGCCTCTGCCTCCAGAATGCTTGGATAAAAAGCATGGGACACCACCTCAAGGCACCAATAACATTTTTAAACAGTACTGTCCCTTCCTCTCTCCTTGAAACAATCTCTTGCTTTGTCATCTGGTCTGGCCTCAACATGAGATCTCATCATCTGCTGAATTCTGGGATTACACGTGTGTGTATTGTGTATCATTATGGCAAAATTTATACTTTTTTTTTTTTTTGAGACAGGGTTTTTCTGTGTAATAGCCCTGGAACTTGATTTGTAGATAAGGCTAGCCTCTGCCTCCCGAGTGCTGGGATTAAAGGCACTTGCCACCACTGCTTGGTTGTTTATACCTTTTAAGAGAACAATAAAGTTGGGTGTATCACACATGCCTATAATCCCAGCACTTGAGAGGGAAGGCAAAATAACTGTCATAGTTTGAAGGTAGCCTGGACTAACAAGTGAGCTCCTGCTTTAAAACAAACAAACAAAAAAGCAACCAAACAAAAACCTCACAAAACATCACACCCATGTAATTAATACCAAGATAAAGGAATCAGGGGCTGGAGAGATGGCTCATCGGTTAAGAGCACCTGCTGTTCTTCCTGAGGACCCGGGTTCGATTCCCAGCACCCACATGGCAGCTAACAACTGTCTGTAGTTCCAGTTCCAGGCAAACACCAAGGCAAATAAATAAATAAATAATAAATAAATAAAGTTAAAAAAAAATCCTTTTTTTTTTTTTTTTTTTTTTTTTAAGGAGTCAAAGCCTGATCTGAGCATAGAAGTTCCAGTCCTCAAGAGACAGGGTGAATGAACTCTGTTGAGTTCCAGGCTAACAGGGTTATATGTCAAGACTGTCTTAACAAACCAAACCAACCAGAGGAAAGAAATCTAAGACTACTCCAATAGTCACAATGGGCTTTATCTATAATCAGTACCCTGAATTAAGTGGGAACAGATTCCTTTTTTATTGTAGATCATTTTTATTTATAATCTTATTTTATGTATGTGTGTCTACATGCATGTCTGTGCACTGTGTGAATACCTAGTGCCTACGGAGATGAAATGGCATTGGATACCCTGGAACTAGAGCTAGAGATGGTTGTAAGCTGCCACGTGAATGCTGGGAATTGAACCTGGATCTTCTGGACTAACAACCAGTGCTCTTACTCTTGGAGGTCCTCCATTGTGACTTTTATGCCTTAGATATATATGCATTGAAAAATTATTGCATATGCCGGGTGGTTGCGATGCACGCCTTTTTTTAAAAGACTTATTTTTTATGTATACAACATTCTGCCTCCACTATGCCTCTGGGCCAGAAGAGGACACCAGATCTCATGATAGATGGCTGTGAGACACCATGTAGTTGCTGGGAATGAACTCAGGATCTCTGGAAGAACAGTTGGTGCTCTTAACCTCTGAGCCATCTCTCCAGCCCAGGAGCACCTTTAAACCCAGTATTTAGGAGACAGAGGCAAGTAGATCTAAGTTTGAGGACAGTCTAGTAGTCTACAGAGTTCCAGAACAGCCAAGGATACATAAGAAAGATTTGTCTTGAAAAGCAAAAAAATACTGCGCTTACTTATTTGTGTGAATGCAATGATACATATGAGGAAGTTAGAGGAGAACTTATTGGAGTCAGTTTTCTTCATCATATGGGTCCCAGGAATGTCAGGCTTGGTGACAAGTACCTATACTAGCTGAACCAACAACTTGCTGGCTCTAGATATGTCTAATTTGTTTTTTATACCTTAACTTCTGAGCCTGCTGCCTCTACTTTCGGAGTATTGGGATTATAGGCATATAGAAACACAGTCAGGGGCTGGAGAGATGGCTCAGCGGTTAAGAGCACTGTCTGCTCTTCCAGAGGACCTGGGTTCGATTCCCAGCACCCACATGGCAGCTAACAACTGTCTGTAGTTCCAGTTCCAGGCAAACACCAAGGCAAATAAATAATAAATAAAGTTTAAAAAAAAAAAAAACACAGTCAATTTTATGTAGCACTGGGGGACTGAGCCTAAGGCATTTCAAATACTAAACAAGCACATTATCATCCTGTTTTGTTTTTCTTGGATTTTCTCTTTTTTTGGAGCAAAGACTTTTTAATGTATATTTTACAAATACTTTGGAGAATCATGCAATGCTGCCTGCATTGGATACAATCCTGGGCCACAAGTCTGCACATTCTTTTGCAACTGGGCCTGTGATAGCAGAACCTTTCATCTCGCCTTTATTGTTTACTATGACCCCTTCATTGTCTTCAAAGTAAAGAAACACCCCATCTTTTCTTCGATATGACTTCTGTTGTCGAATCACCACCGCTGGGTGGACCTTTTTTCTTAGTTCTGGCTTTCCTTTCTTAACTGTGGCCATCACCATGTTGCCTACACCAGCAGCAGGAAGTCTGTTCAGTCGCCCCTTGATTCCCTTCACAGAGATGATATACAAGTTTTTGGCTCCTGTATTGTCAGCACAGTTGATGACAGCTCCTACCAGAAGACCCAAGGAAATCCGGAATTTCGCTCCGGACCACGTCCTCGCTTCACATCTTGGGCGCCCGGAAAAAGCTTGCTTGGATTTTCAAAACAAGGTTTCTCTAACAGCCCTAGACGTCTTATAACTAGCTCTGCAGATCTGCCTGCCTCTGCCTCAGTGCTGGGATTAAAGGCTTGCACTGCCATGCCTGGCCTCCACTTTATATCATCTTTATATCTCCAGTTCTTTTACTTAATTTCCTTTTTTTTTTTTTTTTAAGATTTATTTATCATGTATACAGTATACAAAAAGAAGACACCAGATCCCATCATAGATGGTTGTGAGCCACCATGTGGTTGCTGGAAATTGAACTCAGGACCTTCGGAAGAACAGTCAGGGTTCTTAACCTCTGAGCCGTCCCTACAGCTCCTACTTGATTTATTTATTTTCATGTGTACTATCTATAAATACTTATTTTGGTATTGGCTTGAGTATGCTAGGCAAATGCCTAGCTAAACTATTTATGAATGGCTTTTTTTTTTTTTTTTTTTTTTTTTTTTTTTTTTTTTTTTTTTTTTTTTTTTTTTTTTTTTTTTTTTTTTTTTTTTTTTTTTTTTTTTTTTTTTTTTTTTTTTTTTTTTTTTTTTTTTTTTTTTTTTAACTACAGAGTCTCATCATGTAACCTCTCCTGGCCTGGAACTCAGTGTGTAGACCTGGTTGGTCTCAAACTCAGAGACTTGCCTGCTTATGCTTCCCTGGCACTCGGATAAAGTGTATGCCACCATGTCTGACTCTTTTCCTTGGCTTCACTTTTGAGACAGTATTTTGCTAAATTGCCCAGGCTGTTTTTGAACTTGAACATCTTTCTTTCCTAGCCTCTGGAGTAGCTGAGATCACAAGCCTGGTCCACTAGGTCCAAGCTTTTATCTGTTTCTGTTTATTATTATGATTTTGTCCCCCACTACCACAAATTATGCAGTCAACTTTCCCACATTTGGGGAAATCGCAGGGGTCAGCATAGCCGGAGTACAATGGACAAGCCTCGCCCTGTGAAAAACCACCATCGTGATCATGGTATCTCCCCTGCCAGGTAAGTATAATTATTATTATTTTTATTTTTTAAAACAAGGTTTCTTCTTCCTTTTTTTTTTTTTTTTTTTTTAAATCTAGATAGGATTTGTCTGTGTAGCTCTAGCCATCTTGAAACTGGATCTGTAGACCAAATTGGCCTTGAACTCACAGAGATCTGCCTGTTTCTGCCTCCCAAGTGCTGAGATTAAAGGTATGTGCCCCCACAGCCTTGGCGAAGACATTTTTTTTTTTTTTAACTTTATTTATTTATTTATTTGCCTTGGTGTTTGCCTGGAACTGGAACTACAGACAGTTGTGAGCTGCCGTGTGGGTGCTGGGAATAGAACCCGGGTCCTCTGGAAGAGCAGACGGTGCTCTCAACCACTGAGCCATCTCTCCAGCCCCGGCCAAGACATTTTTATTTTATTTTTTTTATGTAGCCCTTGCTGTCCTTGTTTTCTTTTTTTTTTTTTAAAAACCTTTATTTATTTATTTGCCTTGGTGTTTGCCTAGAACTGGAACTACAGACAGTTGTTAGCTGCCATGTGGGTGCTGGGAATCGAACCCGGGTCCTCTGGAAGAGCAGACGGTGCTCTTAACCACTGAGCCATCTCTCCAGCCCCGCTGTCCTTGTTTTCTGAAGGGCAGTTGGATCCAGGCTTTCCAGAGCTATGCTAATGCAGTACCTGAGTACTGTGGGTGCCAGTTTCTGCCATTTTCTTTTTTTTAAAGTCTTATTAAGTCACTCAGGCTGGCCTAGGACTCACTCCATAGCCCAGAAGCCCTCAAACTCAGCCTCCCCTGTAGCTGGGAGTCCAAGCCTGTGCTTCTCTAGGCCCAGCTGCAGCCTGGGCTTTGACCTTCCCCACAGAGACAGTTCAGGATGAGTAAGTTGGGGCTGAAGGCATAGCTAAGATGGCAGAATGCCTGCTGAGCATATATATAGCCCAGGTTCCCCTGTAACTAGCTGAGCACAGCTGCACACTCCTCTAATTCCAGCACTAAGATGAAGACTATCAAAAGTCCAAGGCCATTCTTTTCTACAGCAAAGTTTAAGGCCATTATGGGTTACAAGAAGCTTGTCTTAAAAAAAAAAAAAAAAAAAGTTACTGATTATTGTAGACCTACTGGCTTCATTGGTCAGTTTCAGTTCATTTTTATACATGATGTAATTTTACAACATGCAGCTATATTCCTACTGTCTTCTCTCACCTCGGTGCTGAGGACTGAACTTAACTTCATACATTAGGTAAGCACTCTATCACTGTGTTACATGTGTGTGATAAACATTTTGACACCTAAGACATTCACTTCTTTTTCACTTAATACCCAATTCTGATTTTCCCAATTGATAGCTTATGACTTTATTATAATTAACTTAATACTACCCAGAGCTAGCACAGGCCTCATGATTAAGGGCTGAATTCCACAAGACCATCTTATTTCAGAGAACAGTCCTTACATTCAGTGCTCACTTAACCCAGTAAAGAACTTTACTACTGGCTTATTACATATAAAACACAACTGGCTAGGCAAAGGCAAGTGGATCTCTCAATTTGAGGCCATCTTGGTCTATGTAGCAAGTACCAGGCCAGCCAGGATTGCATGGTGACATCTTCTCTCTCCACCCCCCCCCCCAAGAAAAAATTCCTGTGAAACCCAACCAGAACCAGTAGGGCATGGTGGCTCATGCATATAGCCCCAATATTTATGAATGCCAAAACAGGAGACTTATCAAGCTGGATGCCAGCCAGGGCTACAGAATGATATCCTGTATAAAGACCTATACTCCCCCCCCAAAATGCTTCAGATCTCAATGGACTTGGGAGATGGTTATTTTTATCCATCACAAGTTTTTATTTCATTAAAAATTAATGTTTTCTTTCAGAAGACCTGCTTCTCTTATGTAGACACTTTACACTAAATATGGATCTTAAGATTTCTTGAATCAGTTATACTAATTTGGTATCAAATTTCTCTTTCATGTAGTCCTTTTATTTGCTCAGTTACTGATGTTCCTGTACCTCTGTATGTTAAGAGGTTGTAGGCTTAGTTCTGGTGGGTCTATCCCCAGGCTCATTACTAGGGTAGGAGATCCAGTACAATCTCAGTAGCAGCCTTAGGCTCCTTCACAGGTTGAAGCTCTGTTTTCAGTTTCCCTTACAGACAGTACAAACAAAACAAGAATGCAAAAGCATTTAACTAAGGGTCAGATTTCATTCTTTTGGAGACAGGGTCTTAATATGGAAGGCAGGCTGGCCTCACAATCTCCTGCCTCATCTTCCCAAGAGTCGAGAATACAAGCTCAGACTACCATTCCCAGAACATAGTTTTGACCTTGACATTTATTACCCTCTCCACTATTTAATATATCCTTTTCCTTAAAACTACTTAAGTATCATGTGTATATACTACGGAATGTTTGTGGTTGGAGCACAACGTATGGATGTAGATCTCTCAAGATGTGGACTCAGAGTCAGATCTTCAGGATTCACAGCTTTTACCCACACCCACCTCACTGACTTTTTTTTTTTTTTTTTTTAAATTTTTTTGATTTATTTATTTATTATGCATACAGTTTTACAGAAGAGGGCGCCAGACCTCATCATAGATGGTTGTGAGCCACCATGTGGTTTTGCTGGGAATTGAACTCAGGACCTCTGGAAGAACAGTCAGTGCTCTTAACCTCTGAGCCATCTCTCCAGCCCCTTCACTGACTCTTATTTTTATTTTTACTGTTTTTAAATTATGTTCTATCTGTATGTACAACTTGATGCCAGAAGAGGGCATCAGATCTCACTAGAGATGGGTTCAAGTCATGTGGTTGCTGGAAATTGAACTCAGGATCTCTGAAAGCCTACAGTGCTCTTAACCTCTAAACCACTCCTTATTCCCCCTTTAATAAAGCTGTGTCAATTCCTCTGGTGGAGCTGAAGTTTGGGGCAGTTGCGTGCTAGGAACCCAACTCTTCTGAAAGAGCATTACATAGTCTAAACATCTGAGCTCAGCCTTTTTCCTCCCTTTTATAAAACTGGTTCAAATAACCCTAAAAGTACATTAACAGGAAGCACATACCACACTCTGGTACACAAACCCAGATTACTTCTACTTAGGTTACAATAGAACTCCAAACTCCTCACAGGTATCACCCCTGTCAGTGACCTAGATTTCAAATTATTAAAGATTTTCGCCTGACTGTATGCTCTGTGTACCACGTGTCCAGAGCTAGTGGAGATCAGAAGAGTGGCAAGCGAAGTTACAAACAGTCACGGGTGCTGGGAATCAAATCCAGGCTGCCCAAGAGCAGCAGTCTTTCTCTTCTAAACCATCTCCCCAGCCTGTCTGGAACGCTCACCTAATCAGACAGAACCAAGAGCCTTAGTCCTGATAGGCTATGTGGTGGGGTAACTCGTACAAGAGTCCTAGGTACTACCAGAAGAACTGCAATTAAGTGGGTAAAGTGGGTCCCTGCATTCCAGAGGCAGAGAGAGCCTTGTGGGTCTCTGTGAGCTCAAGGCCAACTTTTGTAGCCAACTTCTAGGCCAGCCAGGCCATCAACACTATAACTGGCTAAACTCCTGAGAAGGAACATGGCCAGCAGACACTTCATTTTGGCCTGTGAAACCCGAAAGAGAGTAAATTTGAACACGTCTTTGAAGGCATGTTCTGTTTCTGACAGTTAAGCAGAAATCCACATGGTACAGATAGATTAATACACAGAGAAAAAAAAAAAAAAACAAACAAAAACCCATTAAGTCCAGAGTTGGGAAGAAATGTGACATAAGAGATGCTTAATTTCACCCCAATCCATGACTGTCTAGAGCAGTGAGTGGTTCTCAACCTGAGTCACAACTCACCTTTATCTCCAAAAATATTTATATTAATTACCACTCATAACGATAATAAAATTAATAATGAAGCAGCAACAAAAATGATTTTATGGGCAGGTTAAGAGTCACAGGAAGGGGGGCTGGAGAGATGGCTCAGCGGTTAAGAGCACCCTCTGCTCTTCCAGAAGACCGGGGTTCGATTCCCAGCACCCACATGGCAGCTAACAACTGTCTGTAGTTCCAGTTCCAGGCAAACACCAAGGCAAATAAATAAAGTTTAAGAAAAAAAAAAAAAAAAGAGAAAAAAAAAAAAAAAAAAAAAAAGAGTCACAGGAAGGTTGATGATAACCACTGCTGTAGAGGGAATAACAGAGGGTTAAGAACAGGACCAACCATTGGAATAAGATTCCTCCAGGTCAGATTCTAAATCCCACTACACAGGATGACTCCAACACTAACTAACTGAGATAGATGGATTCAGGGTTACAGCTTTGGTGGCTCTGCAATGATGGGAGCAGAGTAAGAATGCAGTTGCTCTAAGCCACAATATGGAGAGAGGTTCTAGACACCTTCAGGCACAGAAATTGCTTTTCCAACTTTTATTTAGAAAACCAAATCCAGGTTCTGGTGCCCCCCCTCCCTCCCCCACCCCAGCCATAATTTAAATAACTTAGAGACAGAGTGGGAAGGGCTAGAACAGAAGGATGGAGAAAAGCCCACTACAGTCGCCTTAGTGCCCGCTTCTTGTCCAACTTTTTCTTGGCTGCCAGCTTCTTATCTCGCTCGCCTGCATGTTTCTTGGCCATGGGACCCTCAGCTCCTCCTAGGACTCCTGGGGTCATACTGGAGGACCCTGTAGCCCCACCTGCCAGGTCCCGGGTAGCCTCAGCCCTCCCGCTGCTGGTGCTACCTGCACCCCCATGGATCTCTGTGAGCAGACGGGCACGGGCAGCATATTCTTCATAGTTCTCCAAAAGCAGGCGGCCTGCCTCCTCGTTGAGTGCAGACTCTGGGTTAGGGTGGATCAGCAGGCACTTGATGGTCTGTGGGGAAAGGGCCTAGGGTCAGGGGGGGCTTGTCCAGATTTATGGCCTCCACATTGGCTCTTCCCTTCAACCCCAAATCATCCCCGCAAGAATCAAAACCAGCCTATTAGCATCCTTACTCATGTATGTCACACACAAATGTTGCTTTCCTGTTACTACAAACACTTCCAGGAACCACTACTGTGGTAAGTGCAGTCTGATGTTGCCAGAGGCTCTTCTCTCAGGAAGCCCATTATCAGCCCCAGCCATTTTTTTTGTAGCTGATATAGCTTTGACCTTGCCTCTACAGGTGAGCAGGAGTTCAGAGGTAGTAATCAGGGGACTAAGGGCACATAGGATTGAAAAACTCATAATATTTAGTTTTCCTATGTCTTCCATACTAGTATGTGCAGAAACCTAAAGTGGTCATTAGCTTCACTCTCAACAAGTTGCCAAGTTCAGAGCCATAGGAATACATTATACCCAAGAGGGAAAAAACACTAGACAGCCTTTAAAAATTTTGTATCTATTTAACCCAGTTCATTCTAAATATTAGTTCATAAGGCTCCATGAAAAATAGAACAGTTGGGGCTGGAGAGATGGCTCAGAAGTTAAGAGTACTGACTGTTCTTCCGGAGGACCTGAGTTCAATTCCCAGCAACCACATGGTGGCTCACAGCCATCTATATTGACAACCCTCTTCTGTATACTGTATACATAATAAATAAAAATAATATAAATAAAAAGAAAAGTAGAACAGTTAATCCTGAGCTAGATTAGATTAACAGGTGCTTCTAAGAGCTTCTGTGATACATCTGAGTTGGCAGTTACTGATGTCAAAAAGGAATGCAGGACCTCCCCCCTCGGATTTTCCACTGCAGCTCCAAACTGGAGGCCTGGCCATTCTTGACATAACAGACCCCATAGCCAGCTAGTAGTCCCTGCACTGTGAGGCAAAACCAAGCTTAACTGCCATCCAGAGAAAAAGGCAAAGTCTGAAAAGTTTTAGGGTTGTTTATCTTTGAGCTTAATCCTTTCCAGGTGCCCTGAAGGAATCCCCAATTCTCTATCTTCATTACCATCAGCCCTAGAGGCTCATTAGAAATTTTTAAAAAATTAAGTCTATGGGAGGGGCAAAGGAGGAAGCAGGTGACCTAACTACTTTAAGTGGCCTATAGAGACCTTGGAGCACTGGCCTGGAGCAGATTACCTCCACCTTGACTGACTAGGGAGAACTCTGGTACAGTCCTATACATAGCAGATGCTTCAACAGTGTCCCCTGCCTCCACCCACAACATGGCAGCAACCAAGCATATCTTCTGACATTACAAGATATCACAAGCAACGTAATCACCCTCAGCTAAAAAAGCATTAGAGCAGGAAAACAATTTTGAATTATTGACATTAAGTAGTGATTGTTACACTGTCAACTGTTAACCCAGCTTCTGGGGGAGTTTTTTCTCATTTACCCCACATGCTTGAGACTAAAGATGTAATAACTACTGACAGAGATTCCCTAGTTCAAGAGCAGTTTGTGCTAGTAAGCAAATGCTTAAATTGATGAAATTTATGGCACATAAATTAACCTATCATACAAATCCATTTGCTGAGTGCGGTAAGGTGTCTACCCCTTGACACTCAACAAAGCACCATGGCTGAAACTCACCAGCAGCACATGACGGATGCCCAGCTCAGCCGTCCAGTCCCTCTTGAGCACGTTGACACAGATCTCACCATTGGCACCCACATTAGGGTGGAAGATCTTAGTCAGAAAGTAGCCCTTGGGTGGGGAGGCAGGGAAGTCCTTGCCCAGTAGGAGCTTCATACGGAACAGACCTCCGGCATAAGGGGTCCCCTCTGGAACAGAGGAAGGTATCTATGTCAGGAATCCTAGCATTCAACATCAAGTTTTCTTGGATTTGGCTGAGGTAGATAGCTTGTCAAGCCCTTCGCCAGGCTAGGGAGATTTAGGGTGATGAACTGTTTCCCAGGCAACATCTCTTTATACCTTGACTATATTATATGGCCCTGCTCTACAGCCCACACCCCTGGACTCCTGGGATATCCATTTTCTTTTACAAGAGACTGTCGCAGGCACGTCAATTTGGCAAAGGGACTCAACCCACCAACTTTTCTTGCAACCCTTTCCCAGGCCTTTCCTGATCCTCATGATACATGTTTTCATTTCCCTACTTACTTGGGTCAAAAATGGTAATCATAGACATTCTACCCACTTACTAAACTAACAGATTTCACACACCCAGCACTATATATCATCTTGAAACATCCTAGCTGACTTTGTAGAAATTCAGATGGCAAATGAGGTCTGAAAAAAAACTTTTTCTTAATACATGCAATTAGTTTACTACCCGTTTCCCTCACAATGCTTCCAGAGCCCAGACACTTGACAGCTGAACTGTGTTTTCAGATCATCTGGATTACCCAGTGCACTTTCTATTTTATGCATCCTCAGGTCACTGGAAAGCCACACTTGACAGCCTTAACCCAAGCCTAGGCAAAGAGTTCTATTACATGCTCAGTGACCAGGAACTTCCCGACATATTTATTGTTACTTGTGGCGTCCTAGACAGGGCAGTCACCCACCCGCACACCGCTGTGCCTGACCTACCACCCACACTTTGTCACCAGCACCTGAGAGACTGCCTTGAATCGTGTTGGTTCCAAAGCCACTCACCAGGGCCCTCGATGGTGACCTGCAGGTCCGTGAGATCCTCCTCATTGGGGAAGACTTTAATGCCATCAGGTGGGTCTGCCGTCAGTGTTGTCACCTCCTTATACACAAGGCGGATGATGTGCGGAGGCAGATTCTCTACGTTGGAGTTCTGCGAAAGGATGGAAAAGGAGAATGAGCAGTAAGAAATAGCTGAGCTTAAACGCGCATGGGTCCATTAGTGGCTCCAGGTGGGCCCGAGGCCTAGCCTGTGTGCTTTCCCTCCTAAGCCTTCAACCCCACCCCCGCCACACACACAAAAATCTTGGACGAAATGGCGGCGGAATGTCTTACTCCTGAGAACATCCAGGGGCGGGCCCGCAAGGGGCCCAAAGCACTCCCCAAGCTCGCAGGCCCGCCCGGGCTTAAGCAGCACCTCGTACAAAGGCCTTAAGGCCGACTCCTGGCTGCCAACGTCCAGCCGTGCCACCAAAGCCCACCAGGAACACTCGGGGTGCATCCGCCTTCTCTGCTAAAGTCCCCAGCCGCCCCTTAGGCCGTCCACGTCGCTCACCATGACTCCGGCTGACCGGGGGCGGGTCCCCCCGGCCCCCTTCCTGCACTCCTCGGATCGCCGGTCGGTCGGTCGGGGCGGGGGGCCCAACTGCCGGCCGCTGTGGCCCTAGTGAGGCCCCCCGCTGAGGCCCCGCTCCGCTCCACGAACAACCGCTACAAAACGAACGCAACGTTACGACTGCACGGCCGTACTGAGCCGGCCGCGCGCGCAGCACCGGCTTTTTATAGTCGCCCGCAGGCCCCGCCCCGCCCCCGCGGCGCGTGTACGTCAGCGCGCACGTTGATTGGCAGCTCTGCTCTTAGAACGGGGGACGCAGGTTCCAATCGAGTTTGTGGGGACAGTCTATCCAATGAGGGCTCGCGCCGGCCGAAGATGCCGTCCGGGAGAACCAAGATGCTGCAACACAGAGCCGAGAGTAGTGGGGCTTTGCCCCCGCCCCCACCGGAGGCTACGCGGCCGTTGATTGGACCGTTTGAATGAAACGCCGATACGGCTCGGCGTGCGCGCCCGCGCCCCTGCGCGCGCTCCGGCGTCGAGGAAGTCGCGCACGCGACTAACGGTCGGCTAGTGGGCGGGGCGGGGCGGGGCGGGGCTAGGGAAGGCGGGACTTAGGGGGGTTTAAACAAGTGACGGAAGGGCCACTGACCAATAGGGAGGTGTAGTCGTGATCTGGGCTTGTGGGGCGGGTAGGAATGGGAAGCTACAAATAGGAAGCCAGCTTAGCGTGATGGACCTCACCCCTGTCCAATGAAATCTCTCAATTTCTTTTGTGTATGCAAATGAGTAACAGCGTAGGCTATCCTAACCTCCACGGCTTAGAGAAGCAGCTGGAGGAAATATGTATTTGTCTATTCGGCGCCATTTTGTGCTGTGACCCGTGTTATGGGTTAGGAAGCCTTCAAAGGGTTGAATAACTCTGAAAGCTTACACTTTCTGGCCCTCTAGTGTATGGTTTGTGATCTTTGCCATTTCGAGTTTCTTTGGTGGCTAGTGAATTCCGGGATTCCTTGAGATGCCAGGGGAAGGAGTCAGGGAAGTCCCACGGTCTTATTTAGGGTGTGGCTTTGTGATTGGCTCCTAGCCAGGTGCATCAAATCTAGGAGTATGGGCTTTGGTGTCATTTCATTCAATTATCTGGAACCTTTGCTCATGTAGAGGTTTGTGCAGCTCAGATGGAAAGAGATCCTGGCAAACTGAGCCCTGCAGCTCGAATGGAAAAGTATTCAGGTAGTCAGGAAGCCAATGAATACTATTACAGCTCAAGTGGAAAGTATTCAGGCAATCGGGAGCCAGTGAATACTGAGTGTTACAGCTTGATGGAAATTATTCAGCCCGTCAGGAGCCAATGAATATCACAGGCCGCAGTAAGCATAAGTAGCCACTTAGATCCCTGCTCCAGGGAAAGGCTTCCTCAATGTTGTTAACAGTTCTGCTCTGGCAGGGGAAAGCCTCCCCAGCGTTTCCTTCAGCTGCTCTCTGTTCAGAAAGTAACTGTTAACAACTCTGCTCTGCTAGGGAAGGTTCCCTGGGCAGCAGCGAGAATATCCTCAGCTGTTCTCCATCCAGGCTCCATCACCATCTCATTCAAGAGATATGTAGGGAGGGAAGAGTCCAGGAGCGTGGCTGCCTCAGCCCAAGGTGGGAGAAGGCCGCAGGAACTGGGATATAGGGCTTCTTGGGGGTGAACTTTTTAGGGAGGAGACTTCCAGGGTGGGGATTGGTCAGATTTTCTTTTAAACACTTTTATTTATTTATTTAATTATTTGCCTTGGTGTTTGCCTGGAACTGGAACTGCAGACAGTTGTTAGCTGCCATGTGGGTGCTGGGAATCGAACCCGGGTCCTCTGGAAGAGCAGACGGTGCTCTTAACCGCTGAGTCATCTCTCCAGCCCCAAAACACTTTTATTTATTTATTTATTTATTTGCCTTGGTGTTTGCCTGGAACTGGAACTACAGACAGTTGCGAGCTGCCATGTGGGTGCTGGGAATTGAACCCGGGTCCTCTGCAAGAGCAGACGGTGCTCTTAACCACTGAGCCATCTCTCCAGCCCGCGGTCAGATTTTCAATTCCTGATTTGATTCTAGTTTCAGGTTCAAAATGTTTTTTACTGGCTCTTTCAGGCTTTGGTGCTCTAATTTCAGGGTCAGGGCATATTTCTTTCACCGGCTCTGATTCTCGGGTATGTTTCTTTGGTTCTTGTTTCAGAGTTGGAGCACATTTCTTTGGTTCTGGGTTCAGGAATAAAGTGTTTTTTTAAATATTTATTTATTATAATGTATACAGTATACAGAAGAGGGTACCAGATCCCATCATAGATGGTTGTGAGCCACCATGTGGTTGCTGGGAATTGAACTCAGGATCTCTGGAAGAACAATCAGTGCTCTTAACCTCTGAGCCATCTCTCCAGCCCCCTTTCACTGGCTCAGGTTTTAGATCCAGGATGGGTTTCTTTCCCTAGCCCTGGGTTCAGGTCAGGGCTAGGGTGGGTTCTCTTTCACTGGCCTTGGTTTCAAAGCCAGGGTGGGTTTCTTTGGCTGTCCACTTTTCCCTACAGCTGAGGCTTCAGGGCAGGCCTTTGGAGATGCCGGGCGAGGAGGAGAACTGGAAATTGAACTTGGCTTTCTTGTGCTTTTCTGTTCAGGGGAACGGGGTGCTAAAAATAAGGACATGATCGCTCCTCGGTATGGCAGAGGAGTTTTTATTGTAAATATGCAGGAGAGAATAGCAGAGGTATTTGGAAGGGTCCAGACTAAATATTGGGGGAGGGAGAGAGGAAAAAGAGATAAGGTTAAGGAACTGGTATTTAGCACTAGATACCCCAAGACCAAGTTCTCCGCACAAAGGAGATTTATTTATTTAAATAAGAGACAAAGACAGGAGATAGAGGACAGGAAGGAAGAGGAAGGGGCATTTATCCCCCGGGGACAAGAACTGCCCTGGATAGAGGGGAGACAGACAGGGCCTGTGGGCAAACAGCCGTTTATAAAGGCAAAGGGAGAAATCCCGTGTTGGAATGAGGTGTTTAATTTTAATTAGGCATGTTAATTAGGTGAAAAGTGGCCTCTGATTGCTGGGCTTCAATACTTTGATAGCTGGATCTTGGTGTCTAGCTTTAGGATGTAATTTAATGGTTTTAAGCAAGGGGGAGAAAGGCCGGGCCTGCCAGAGCCATGTCTGCCACGCTCAGGCTGGCCAGAGCCCCTTTAGAAGGGACAAGCATTCTAAGAGAGGAACCATGTATCAAGAGGCCAAGAGTGCATGAACCAAGAGCTGAGCCAAAAAGGCAGGTAGCCAAAAAGGCTGAGTTATGTAAGGAATTCCAAGCAGGGGAAGAGGGCACAGCCCATTCCCTGAGTTGAGGTTTAGGGCAGAGAAGTCCTGGGAAGAGCCAGCCACAGGTGCTGAGTGAGACTTGCTGGGGTGGTAAGTCTAGAGGCTTCTTTCCTGTCAGACTGGGATGCTAGGCAAGAGACCAGAGTGGCGCAGCCAGTCCTTCACAGCCCACAGCCCTTAGTGTTCCCAGCCTTGCAAAGGAAGGACAGGAATCTCAACATTTCAAACAACAGCAACCCCCACCCCAATATACACTCACAAAAAAAAAAAAAAAAAAAAAAAAAAAAAAAAGAAGAAATGGGCTGGAGAGATGATTGCTCAGAGGTTAAGAGCACCGTTTGTTCTTCCAGAGGACCTGAGTTCAATTCCCAGCACCCACATGGTGGCTCACAACCATCTATAATGAGGTCTGGTGCCCTATTCTGGCCTTCAGGCATGCAAGCAGAACACTATATACATAATAAATAAATAAAAATCTTGAAAAAAAAAAGAAGAAGAAGAAATCTACAGGACTAGACATGTAGCTCAGTGGGGAGAGTGCTTGCAGAGCACATGGGAAGCCCTGGGTTCCAGCTCCAGCAATACATTAAAACTGCATGTAGCTCAACATGTCTGTAATCCCAGCTTCTTGAGGAGGTGGAAACAGGAGGATCGGAAGCTCAAAGCCATCCTTGGCTACATAGCAAGGTTCAAACTAGCTTGGCCCATGTGCAAATCTATCTAAAAAATAATAAAAAAAGAAAATTCCAAGGGGGGAAGGGAAAGATAATCAGAGCGACTGGCTTGCATAACAGTATAGCTTTTCCTGGGGTGTCATTTTGGAGCACATCCTTGTGAGTGGCAGCGTGTACCGGGTTGGCTCAACAAAAGCAATTGTGGCAGCCAAAAGCATGTAAAGAGTGGAGACAAGTCAGGGTAATATGGAGCAGGGAGATGAGCAAATCACAGCTATACACAATAGGAAAATAAGATGAAATCTTGTTCACTGAAAAATAACTTTTGAGGGCTGGAGAGATGGCTCAGCGGTTAAGAGCACCGTCTGCTCTTCCAGAGGACCCGGGTTCGATTCCCAGCACCCACATGGCAGCTAACAACTGTCTGTAGTTCCAGTTCCAGGCAAACACCAAGGCAAATAAATAAATAAAATTAAAAAAAAATAACTTTTGAAAAAGTGTTATTTTTCATGGCATATATAAAAACTGAATCAAGGACGTGAGAACAAAAACTATAAAACTCACGGGAAAAACAAAACAAAACATAGGGACTGGAATTAATTATAGTCTAGTGGTAGAGTGCTTGCCTACTATGTTTTTTTTTTTTGTTTTGTTTTTTTGTTTTTTTGTTTTTTTTTTTAAACTTTATTTTATTTATTTGCCTTGGTGTTTGCCTGGAACTGGAACTACAGACAGTTCTTAGCTGCCATGTGGGTGCTGGGAATCGAACCCGGGTCCTCTGGAAGAGCAGCCGGTGCTCTTAACCGCTGAGCCATCTCTCCAGCCCCAACCTACTATGTTAAACTTTTTGAAAAAAAAATATTTGAGAAAAATATCCAGGTAGTGGCAGTGCACACCTTTAATTCCAGCACGTGGGGAGGCCGAGGTAGGTGGATCTCTGTGAGTTTCAGGGCAGACTGGTCTACAGAGCAAGTTATAGGAAAGCCAAGGCTACACAGGGAAGCCCTGTCTCAAACTAAAACAAAAACAAACAAAAAATGCACTGCCACCACTACCAAAATGATCCATAAAAATAATTATTTTAACCCACAGTTTCTAAGGCTTCAGTCCCTCATGCTGAGGGTGTTGTGGTGTAAAGAAGCTGAAATTATGACGATTAGGAAGCACAGAGATGCACTTTCCTCACCCCGAAGAGTTCTGTTAAGTTTTTGAGAGAAAGGATTTCACTATGTATCCATGGCTGCCCTTGAATGCTGGGATTAAAGATGTGTGACACTATACTCTGGTCTCATTGCCTTTATTCATCCTCTAGCCTGTGAGTTAGTACTGCCCACATTAGGTCACATCTTCCCTTACCCTTAATTGACCCAGAGTTGGCTCTTATTAATCTCCAAAGTGTTTCTCAGTCCACTTGTGACAGCATGGCACAGACCTAGAGAGAATGAAACCAGCTGGGAACTTCCCCATGCTGGGAAGATAATAGGCTGCACTTTGACCCCAGAGGAGCAGGAACTCATCTGCCAGGCAGATTCCACAGTGCTGACAACCTGTCTCACAGCTAACCCTGCATAAGCATGCTTCCAGAGTTGTGTCTCATAGTCTTTGTAAAACTGTAGCTCTGCTAGAGGAAAAGCAGAGAGAAACCAAGATCTGCCCTTCCCCGAGTACTTCTAGCCATAGTTGTTAGGAAATATATTTCCTTTCACAAAAATGTATTATGGCTTTGAGTGTTTTGCCTGGATGAATGTGCACTGCATGCATACCTGGTTCCCCAGCGGGTCAGAAGTGTCAGCTCCCCTGGAACTGGAGTCAGAGATGGTAGTGAACCATTACATGGGTGCTGGGAACCAAACACAGGCCTTCTGTAAGAGCAACAAGTACTCGTAACCACCAAGTCATTTGTCTAGTCCAGGAATGGAGTCATGTGAGCAGAATTCTGAGTGCTTGTGAGAACGCTCCAAGAAAACAAGACAGGAGTCTTGTGACCTCAGTTTCTTCTAAACACAGAAGTGTTCTTGGAATGTGTTTTTGGGCTCCAACCAGGTATAGCAGACAGGAATGAGTTTACTTCAGATCACGCCTTATTGCTTGCTGCTGCTATTTAA